>JAXIVJ010000911.1:0-45000 GCA_036785665.1 Chirona hameri
TCCTACGATAAGTAGCTATTGTTGTGATGGTTGGATACGATGAAATTCACATCTGGAGCCCCTTTAGTTGAATTTTCACTTATATTGTTTTCGATTATTTTTCGCTTCGATATCGAAAAAACGATTCCCACTACGGTGAAGGTAATCAGAGGTAACACATTGATACGTGAACGACGCACCAGCATGATGGCCGCCCAGGCTCTGTTGTTCAGCAGCTGCTATCAGCGCACACGAGCTGTTTGTTCGAATTGCTATTGGCCGGTGATAACGATATGCTAGCAGTGTAATCGATAGTTGCAGTGCTTTTAGTAGTGGGAAGCCATCTGGAGTCTACCCGATAACTTTTTGCTCCCAAGCAAATTCCTGGAGTCTTAGAATATCTCAGCAACTAGGGTGAATCTGGAGAAATGATGTAGTGGTTCAATTCAGAAAATTGTGTTCTATAGACCAGTGTCAATAACCCCAACTAAGCGATGTGAGTAGGCACACTCCCTTTAACCAGATAACCAGGTTTAACCCCGCGCCCCGTCCGCTGCCGGGCCGAGCCGACATCACGAACTTGAACAGGCTCTCAACAGTGCGGGCGCAGTCAGGTGCAGCTGAAATTTGCAGGACATGTAGATAATTCATTCGCCAATATTTTGGCAATGATCTCATATCGAGCTCTGGCGAGCTTTGTTGTGCAACCTGCTGTCATCAGGACCCTACTCTCCAAAAATTGTAACTTGCAATGCCTGACAGTTTCGAACAAAAATCAGTGAAAAACCAAACGAATAGTCAAAAACTACACATATCCTCAAGGAGAAATGTCTGGCCTATAATTTGATGCCAAAATGATATCCGTCTGTTGTTTCCTTTCACCCATAATCAAACAGTGAATGTTGACTACGATTTCTGCATCTGCCCGCCAAATGCCGGCACTGAAAGTCGTCTTCCTTTGCGGCGACTTGATTGTGTGAAAACAGATCTTCATTTTTTTTTGTATGGCCTTTTATGTAATGCCTGGACATTTGTGAACACAAAGCCAACGGCGATTTGAGTTTAAAAAATAGTCGTTTTGTGAATTTAGGCCAGTTTTGACCCGAGTTAAAAGGTGCAGCGGTTCGATGACAGCGGTTGGATATGGCAGCGGTTCGATATGACAGCGGTTGTATATGACAGCGGTTGGATATGGCAGCGGTTCGATAAGATAGCGGTTGGATATGGCAGCGCAGCGGTTCGATATGATAGTGGTTGAATATGGCAGCGCAGCGGTTGGATATGATAGCGGTTGGATATAGCAGCGCAGCGGTACGATGAAGCGGCGGGACACCGATACTGGGTCGATAGATAACCGAGCCCGGTCCTATACCACTATAACAGTCCACACTGATAGGCAGTATACACTGCCGGCGATACACAGCTGGCGTAGTTCTCAGAGAGGTCTAACCGGGACGTGGGTCGCGCGACACAGTCACAGCCGTATCCGCCAGGGAAATAACGTGGCGACTATCACATGTATGGGGTGTCGAGCTAAGATGCGATGTATTGCACAGTAGAGATGCAAACAAAAACAACAACAACATAACGGAACCGGCCCCGCACCGCCACGTGACGCTCATGCATGAGTTGGGACCGGCATCAAGCCCGGCCACATGTGGCAGCACCCGTCAGTCCCGGCACTCGGCAGCTAGCAATCTGCATGTATACTTCATTCTACACTTAAAGGGAGTGTGCCTACTCACATCGCTTAGTTGGGGTTATTGACACTGGTCTATAGAACACAATTTTCTGAATTGAACCATTACTTCATTTCTCCAGATTCACCCTAGTTGCTGAGATATTCACAGACTCCAGGAATTTGCTTGGGAGCAAAAAGTTATCGGGTAGACTCCAGATGGCTTCCCACTACTAAAAGCACTGCAACTATCGATTACACTGCTAGCATATCGTTATCGCCGGCCAATAGCAATTCGAACAAACAGCTCGTGCGCGCTGATAGCAGCTGCCGAACAACAGAGTCTGGGCGGCCATCATGCTTGCATGCATCATGCTTGTCTTAGGTGCGTCGTTCACGTAACAATTTGTTACCTCTGATTACCTTCACCGTAGCGGGAATCGTTTTTTCGATATCGAAACGAAAAATAATCGAAAAAATATAAGTGAAAATTCAACTAAAGGGGCTCCAGATGTGAATTTCATCGTATCCAACCATCAGAACAATAGCTACTTATTGTAGGAAAAATAATTTTGACAGTTCAAAACAGTAGGCACACTCCCTTTAAAGGAAATGGTTCAGCTTGGAAAATTTTCCCCAACACGATTTGATTATATTGTTTAATACAATTTATTTTTATATTGTAAAAAATGGCCTTATATCGCGCCAGGACAGAAGGCCGTAAATTTGTATTGTTTATCAAAACTATATGCATACTCTCTGAGTCAGAGTCCTGACGTCACGCGAATGTAAAACATGGTTCAGCCAATCAGATTCGAAAGTAGTCGCATAAAGATAGACTGCATTGGAGATGTGCCAACCGGCGGCCGGCAATCGCTTGCTAGCACCAGCTGCAAGCTGATTGGCTGATGGTATAGCCTCTGCCCGGGCTAGAACCAGTACAACATTCTTTCGCCAGCACCGCATTCTTTCGCCAGCACCGCATTCCTTCGCCAAAAACTCAAATATATTCGGCTGGAGAGTCTTTTCTGTCAAGAAAACTTGCAGATAGGGGTTTCCCAACACGGGCTACAAAACTGCTATCTCAGTTTAAAACTAATGTTGAAGGTGAACTATTTCCTTTAAAATCTTTTAACAGGAATATTTATAGTTTGCAATGTGCATTTTGCATCATTTTAACACACTACATTGAAACACCAATGGATAATGGATATATATGGACCATTTAGTAAAGAAATCCCACAAAAGTCAGAACTTGAGATACATAATCAAGAACAGACTAACAGGAGAGTGGAACAGGTCAAGGTGAGTAGACTGCTTTCATCTTTGGTGGTTTGCAAAAATAAAAAGCATGATAGGATCATGCAAGTCCGAACGAGCAGCTTTAAAGTATGTAAGAAGAATGCACTCATCACTCAACATCACACAATGCAATGTTTTGGTTGTAATTGTAATGGTTTCAACAAACAAGGTTGAGGTATGTAACCTACTACCTATTTGATCAATGTTGACATGGACTAGTAAATAATACATTTACTTCACAGGATAATGGGGAAAAGGCACGTTTTCCTGGACATTTAGTATGACAAACGTACTATAAACATTGGGAGTGACAAACATATCTTGAATGACAAAAATACAATAGTCAACCTGTTTTAAATTACAGAGTATCATCGGTTTCCTCACTATCCAAGCCCAGATATCTATAACTAACATCCAAGCCAGCCGCACTGATACGCACAGAGCCACCCTTATACTGATACGGCCTTGGCACAGATTTATACAGACCTTGGGGTTTGGGCACAGATAAACACAGCAACTTCACTGCCAAGGCCAAGGACGTACAACTTCACTGCTGCGCCTAATGGCGGCTGAAGTATTTGACAATTAAGTAAGACTTTAGGGTCATACTTTGTTCGTTACTTTTACTCAGGTAGAACAGTTAGTTTTATATTTTTCGAAGTTTTCAAGAGTATTAAGATGTAAAAACAAATATTTCAGCGCTCATTGTGGCGCCTTCCTCAGTGAGTGATTAGTGCAAGGACCTTGCACACCTTGCACCAATCACTCACTGAGGAAGGCGCCACAATGAGCGCTGAAATATTTGTTTTTACACCTTAAAGGAAATAGTTCACCTTGGAAATGTTTTACCCAACACGATTTGATTATATTTTGTAATACAATTTATTTTTATATTGTCAAAAATGGCCTTATATCGCGCCGATTCAGGACAGAAGGCCGTACATTTTTTTGTTTATCAAAACTATATGCATACTCTCTGAGTCAGAGTCCTGACGTCACGCGAATGTAAACAATGGTTCAGCCAATCAGATTCGAAAGTAGTCGCGTAAAGATAGACTGCATTGGAGATGTGCCAACCGGCGGTCGGCAATCGCTTGCTATCACCAGCTGCAAGCTGATTGGCTGATGGTGTAGCCTCTGCCCGGTCTAGAACCAGTACTTTCTTTCGCCAGCACCTCATTCCTTCGCCAAAAACTCAAATATATTCGGCTGGAGAGTCTTTTCAGTCAAGGAACTTGCAGATAGGGGTTTCCCAACACGGGCTACAAAACTGCTATCTCAGTTTAAAACTAATGTTGAAGGTGAACTATTTCCTTTAAAGGGAGTGTGCCTACTGTTTTGGAATGTCACAAATATTTTTCGTACGGTAAGTGGCTATTGGTTTGATTGTTGGATATGATGAAATTCACACCTGGAGCCCCTTTAGTTGAATTTTCACTTATATTTGTTTTGCTTATTTTTTGTTTCGATATCTATCAAACGATCGCCACTATATGTAGTGATGTGATGTAACACGGCGCACATAAGACAATACAATTACAGTCAAATCATGCAATATAGAGACAAGTTTTGCACAGCATGTTCTTGCCACTGTGAACTTTATTATGGGCAAGTTCCGTAGCTCTAAATTGATATCTTCGTCGAATAATGGCCATCGGCCATCTTCTTGTTCTTGTTCTTGATGGGTTAGGGCACGTAGCTAGCCATCGGCCATCATCGAAACGGCCATCATCGAAAAGCATGATGACAGTCCATGTTATATTCGGCTGCTGCGCGCACGAGCTGTTTTGTCGAATTGCTATTGGCCGGCGCTAACAATATGCTAGAAGTTTAATCGATAGTTGCAGTGCTTCTAGTAGCGGAAGCCCTCTGGAGTCTACCAGATAACTTTTTGCTCCCAGCGAGTTCCTGGAGTCTTTGGAATATCTCAGCAACTAGGGTGAATCTGGAGAAATGAACTCATAGGTCAATTCAGAAAATTATGTTCTATAGACCAGTGTCAATAGCCCCAAATAAGCGATGTGAGTAGGCACACTCCCTTTAAAGGGAATAGTTCACCTTTAACATGGGGTTTTGGACTGAGATAGCAGATTTGTAGAGCAGATCTAAAAATGGTTTGTGGTGAAAGAATTACCTCTCTACGTTAAGTAATTTCGACACAGGACTAGTGGGCCCGATTTCAATCCCGCTGTTCCGGGCCACGATCGGGGAATGAACGTTCGCCGCCGCGCCGCCGGAGGCAGGTACACTCTCTGGCACGTAGTCTCTGGTCACGACGCCTCGTTAATATCCGCTCAGCCGCCCGGGCGTCGCGGCGGCCCCTTGTCAGAGACTGTACTTGGCGTCAGGCGGAGTGGGGCGGAGCCAGAACGCCAGCTGCTATCGTACGATTTCTCGTGAAATAGAAAGAGAAACTTACTTCTTTCTCCACATATATCCATCAGTTGTCCAAACCAAAGTCATATTCATAGTTTTGAGCTCAAGATGCACCTAATGGTTGAACTTCAAGACAACTTTCAAGGTGACCTATTCCCTTTAATACTCTTGAAAACTTCGAAAAATATAAAACTAACTATTTGACAATTGCGAATCGTTGAGTTCAAAACGGCGCACACAATTAATCCCGTCACCGAAATTACTAACTTTATCACCATAAAAACTTAAAATCACCAAAATGAAAATGTTAACATATTGAGGATTTCATCCAATGAACTTCTTTTTTTTAAACTTGAACTGGCCCCAAGGGTTAGGATTTGATATTACAGCTTATTTTCGGACACGAGCATGAACATGAACGGACACGGAACACGAACAATGAACGTCTTCACGCAATTTTGGGGCGTCGCGATTCTGAGGTGTGAAGTTGTGAATATCTGTCAAAGTGACGGACATTCGCGAATATCGATCTGCTGCTTAATTGACACACGTGATTCTTTTACGGCCCAGGCCTGGCGAATGCGTCGCAAATGTGACTCAACAAAACACATTTGTTTGAAACGTATCAAGGCCCTAGATACTAGGTAGACCCGTCCGGGGTAGGCAGCGAATGGGGTGACGTCAGAGGCACGTGACGTCACCCGCTCCCTATTCAAATAGTGTTAAATTGGCCTACTTTCACGTCCTACTATTTTAATACCTTAGGTGCCAGCGGGATGAATTAAGCACTAAATGATAGATTGAAATGTCCTCTACAAGTCGCTTTTCGGTCATTTTCTCCTAAATTGCAAGGGTGAGCCGCTAGACGATGTCAAACCGAGGTATGCAATAAGTGGGCGGTCCATGCTCATATATGGTCAAGGCCCACCCCTGTACACAAACATGGCGGCCGCGCCGGTCTCGAACGCTCCCTATTCGGCCACCCCATTGGTGGAAACTGTAACTGTGACGTCATTGTACCGTGACGTCATTGGACAGGGTGGACACGTTACGGAGATAGGCATGACACCCCCTGGGAACGTATGGTTGGAATTGGGGTTTGGAAAGTGTTGTTGGGGAGGGTGTCACGTGGAATTATGCAAGGCCATATATAAATTATGGAGCTATTGTGATATGAAGTCGAAGTGGAACTAGACAGGTTTGCATTCTGGGATAAGGTCTTAGGGGCAGTTAGGCCACTCAAGTTTTCTTTGCAATTTTTTTTGCTGTGTTTGGCAGTCTTTCCAACTTTATAATTCAATTGTAATTGCATAAAATACAATATTTGTTCACTGCCAAAACTACCGATGCATAAAATACTTGAATATGTCTTTTCTCATGTGGAACTAAATAGTGAATATGCATCAATACATATTCTCAGTAATATGTATTCACAATAGTATTAACAATAATTATTATCATATAGGTAGGTGGTTTTGTTCCATAGGTACTTGTTATTTGTTATACAACATATTTTGTGGTGACCTGGGGCAATGGGATGACTAAATATAAAATTGTATGCTCTTCCCCACCTCACCTGTTACTAGTGATGACAGTAGAATATGGTTTGTGGTAGTTGTTTCTGTTTGACTGCACTCGCATCTCACACTGCTGCAGTTACTGAGCTGATGAATTGATCATGAATTGACCCTGTAGTTCGATGTATTCAGTTTCACTGGTGTGTACACTCCTTACTAGGTTGTACTAGTTATCACTTTTAACTTGTAAGCTGTAACATTGTTATTTGTTATGATGGTGTTTTACTGTTGTATATTTTTTCTTCAATTTATCATGATCTTTAGGCATGTATGTTCTGACTTCTGCCAATATTTATTTATATTTATTTAGTTTGTTTTTAATTGATAACTTGTGCTGAGCCTGGCATGAGACCGGCAAGCCTGAGTTCAGACACAGCTTCAGGCACGCCGGGCCTGCATTTGGGCCCAGCGCCGGCTCCGTAGTACTGACATTTGCATCTCTATTGCACAGCTATGGTGGTTGTGCGTTTAAAGGGACACTCCCACCTTCCCAAAAGTTGTCAAATGTACGCCGCTTGTGGTGCCAAATATGAAGTAATTGCTGCCGAACACGATTATGACATTTGTTTCTCGCAAACAGTGCTCAGTTTCATAAAAAGTTAAGCTTTAATATTTGGGTTGATGACGTCATATTGAGCTCTAGAGAGCTATACAGAAATCCTTTACACTGCCAAAGTATGGCACAATTATTTCGAGACAATTCTGGCGCTTTGAATACAAAACAAACCAATTACCAAACCATTTGAAACACATATCTCCAAGTCTAACCTTAAAACAAGTCGACTATCATCACCATTTGGTAAAGAGAGGTGACGTCATCGGCTTTAGACCCCTATTCAAATACACGTGGGGTTTATTCGTTACAATTGTCAAGACCAAGCTCGAATTTCTTTTTGATTAGACCTATGTGGTTGTTTTAACTGTTACCCTACTTAATTTCAATGCAAATCCAACAACATGGCTATCTCAACTCAAAACTAATGTTAAGGTGGGATTGTCCCTTTAATGGGTGCCACTAATTGCAAAACCATCAGTCTTCTGCTTTTTGTGGAGTCAGCCAGGGTTTGCAACACATGCTTCGTGTTGAAACAGCCTAGATTCCCTACCTTTGTATTTGCTGAAGAATAAACACAATGGGCACACTCAGACTAAACACAACTGCTTGCCGGTGGAACGGTGACAAGGCCATAGAGACTAGGAGACCCGTCCGGGGTAGGCAGCGAAATGAGTGACGTCACGGGCACGTGACGTCACACGCTCCCTATTCAAATAGTGTTAAATCGGCCTACTTTCGCGTCCTACCATTTGCATACCTTAGGGGCCAGAGGGATTAATTGAGCACCAAATGATAGATTGAAACGTCCTCTACCGCTCGCTTTTGGGACATTTTCTCCTAAATTGCAAGGGTGAGCCGCTAGACGATGTCAAAGCGAGGCATGCAACCGAGCGAGGCCCATGTCCATATAAGGCAATGTTTGGATTTTGGCCACGGGGAACTGTCGCTGGATGCTGTTTTTGGTTGAAGTGCGAATTTTGTATTATTTCACCTGGTTATTGATGAAGTAAGGTGACTTGATGATACTTTGTAGTAGTATCTATCAGGTGAAAGTATTTTTACATCTGAATTACACTTGTTTCACCTACAATTATGTTGAAGATCGTTGAGTCACCGTAAATAAACATGGCGGCCGCGCCGGTCTAAGGCGTAATTCTTTTGGTAGACCGAGAAGTGCCACGAGGCAGTCTACGAAAGGAAATACGCTTCTTCCAATTCGGCCACCCCATTGGTGGAAATCGAGCTGGAAAGTGACGCCATGGGACAGGGTGGACACGTTGCGGAGATAGCCATGCCACCCCCTGGAACGGTGAAAGCAGACTTGCAGCGCCAAATCAGCAGCATTAAAGGGAAATAATGATCTTTTGATTTTGTTAGCAACAATTTCTTAGGCTACCGTTATGGTTTTAAAATTATTTTATTTAAATTTAAGAATTAAATAAAATTATTCCCAAATTCAAAGTTGTAAGTTTGGAAAAAATGTAAAACAAGTACCTTGTGTACTTCATGAAGGTCATTGACAAATTCGTCCTTCCCTACCATTGTTTACATCGAGTGCGGCATTTTTGGAGGCTCTGTGACGTTCCCGATCAAACGGAGCGCTGCTCGGACACCCGCTAGTAGCGCTTTCGTTCTCCATGGCAACCAGGCATCAGCCAATCAAAAGCCAGAAAGGGAATACGTTCTGGCTTTTCATTGGCTCACGCCTGGTTGCCATGGAGAACGAAAGCGCTACTAGTGTGCGTTCGAGCAACGCTCTGATCCGTGAAGCAATCCGTGAAGCATCCGTGATGCATGACTGACTATCAGTATAAGTCATGAATAACAACAACATGCAAACTATACCAACTCGAATAAAATAAGGGCGGAATGAATTGAACCCCAGGCAAGCTAGTATTCGCAAAGCACTCGGCACTGGGCCACAGTAGCAAAAGGTGAGGGAAATGCATATTGGATACAATATTATTACGTCACAAGTTTCTGAAGTGTCGCCTACTATGAAATACAGTGATAAAATACCTTTAATAATTATTAACAAGAAAATTCAAACTTAACAACAATAATTTGAATAAGTCTTTAATTAGCTTTCAACTCAAAATCAGATATATTTTGCAATGCTACACAAGAATGGCACCAGTGACGTCATTAACAAAGCCTGCTACGGGACTTGGGTATACTAATCAGGAACAACTCGCCACAATGGTTAAGTGCGCCGATAAGCATGACAATGACTTTGTAAACAAATCGCCGACGCTAAATAGGTCGCCGTCGATGTGCATCGATGAGCTTCCGATTTAATTGCCAGTTTTGTGTTATTGTTTGTTAGTTTTTTTGGGAAAAATTATTATTTTTCATGATAATATAAAGCATAGTGTTATATACAGCCACAGACAAATTCTACAATACTCCTAATGTTGAAAACAAATGAATCGATTTGCAAAAATTGAGGGTCGCAACCACTAACTATGCCGCCGTTGATGTGCATCGATGAGCTTCCGATTTTATTGTCACTTTTTCCAATCGCTGTAAGTTTTAGAAGATCGCCGGACATATAATCACAACAAGCAGAACGCACAATATATTTTCCACTCCATTGCGTTAAAAAAAACAATACGGGAATAGCCCGCAGTTTGATGAGGACCAAAAGTACTTGCAAGTACCGGTCGTTAGAAGTGTGGAACGCTTATCAACTTTAACTTGAAATATCTTTCGGTATGAACGTTTTCATGCAAAATGTGATGAATTTACAATATATTTTGGTCTCGTCTGGCGATTTCAAGTGCTAACTCCATTTTTGTGGAAAAAGGTCATTATTTCCCTTTAAAGGAAATAGTTCACCTTGGAAATGTTTTTACCAAACTTGATTTGATGATATTTTTTAATACAATTTATTTGTATATTGTCAACAATGGCCTTATATCGCACCGATTCAGACCAGAAGGCTGTACATTTTTATTGTTTATCAAAACTATATGCATACTCTCCAAGTGAGAGTCCTGACGTCACGCGAATGTAAACAATGGTTCAGCCAATCAGATTTGAAAGTAGTCGCGTAAGGATAGACTCACATTGGAGATGTGCCAACCGGCGGCCGGCGATTCGCTTGCTAGCACTAGCTGCAAGCTGATTGGCTGACAGTATAGCCTCTACCTGGGCTAGAACCAGTACAACATTATTTCGCCAGCACCGCATTCCTTCGCCAAACAAGCAAATATATTCGCCTGGAAAGTCTTTTCAGTCAAGAAAACTTGCAGATAGGGGTTTCCCAACACGGGCTACAAAACTACTATCTCAGTTTAAAACTAATGTTGAAGGTGAACTATTTCCTTTAAAGGAAACGGTTCACCTTGCCAATGGGGTTTTGATTTGAGATAGCCAAGAGCTGTACCTACTCCATGCTCGAAATTTGACTTGAGAAGCTCACATCTTCATAGAAACCCCTGAATTAATTACAATTAGCTCACTGGAGTCCTAGAAGCCGGAACGAGTGGACATCGTATTTCACATCGCCAATTGGCTGATTTGTTGATCTCCAAAAGCAACGATGACGTATTGCTTCGGGAATAAGTATTATAAACATTTAAAGCTGTTTCAGTACATTATTCTCTTGATTGCACGAATTATCTTTGTGAAGTATAAATCGTGATTGTTGCTAAAATCGTTTATAAAACACTTTTCTAAGCAATATCCTTAGTGACATTATACGTCATGATGACATTGCGTGCTTCTTAGCAATCTGATTTCGCATTAATTCACTCCATTCAGATGAAAAAGTCTGATTCGTACCAAATAGCAACCCCCCTTCAAATGCCACGTGACCATAACGGGGCGGAGCATGACCATATATGGCAGGTCCAAAGGTTGTTGTTTTTTGCGCACTTCGGCCATTGTTTTGCCCCACTATTATTTTGCCGGTGTAGGGGTGTAGGTATTGATCAAGTGATACATTTATTATTGCTAAACAGTCAACTCCTCGTATTAATTTATTACTGACCAATTTATCAATATTGGTCAGTAATAAATTAATATGAGGAGTTGACTTTATATATGTCAATATGAATGTTAACCATTTCGTATTGCATCAGCTGAGGGCGGGCTTGGTCACATGATAAATGCAGCCATGTTTTGTTTGTATTGAATAAGGAGGGTCTAAAAAAAACTGTCCAGATTAGCAGGCAAGTCCATGCTCCGAAACTACTGGACCGATCTGAGTGATTTTTTCACCATGCAATTCGAACTGGTCGGAATGGGTGCCGTTTGCGTTTTATATACTTCAGTCTAATCTAAATGAACCAAATTGGAAAAAACCTGTAGTTCAATTTTTCAGGCAAGCCTATGATACGAGGCTATGGGACCGATCTGCGTGATTTCTGCACCATTCGATGCGGCATGGTGCAAAACGGTGCCGTATTGCGTTTTTTTACAGATTGGTTCACTTTAAGTGGACCAAATCGGACCAAAACCACCAAAAACCGTTGCAGGCAAGCCCATGTTCCGAGGCTATGGAATCGATCTGAATGATTTGTTCACCATTCGATCCGGCGTGGTCCAAAACGGTGCCGTTTTGCGTTTTATACAGATTGGTTCACTCTAAGTGGACAAAATTGGGCCAAACCCACCAAAAACCGTTGCAGGCTCCGAGACTATTGCACCGATCTGCATTATTTTGTCCACATTCAGTCCGACGTGGTCCAAAATGGTACCGTTTTGCGTTTTATCCCGATTGGTTCATTCTAAGTAGACCAAATTGGACCAAAAACCACCGAAACCAGTTGCAGGCAAACCCATACTACGTGGCTATAGAACCGATCTGCATGATTTCCTCACCTTTCGATCCGGCGTGGTCCAAAACGGTGCCGTTTTGCGTTTTATACAGATTGGCTCACTCTAAGTGGACCAAATTGGACAAAAACCACCAACAACTGTTGCAGGCAAGCCCATGCTCCGATGCTATGGGACTGATTTGCGTAATTTCTTCACCATTCGATCCGGCGTGGTCCAGAACGGTGCCGTTTTGCATTTTATCCAGATTGGTTCACTCTAAGTTAGCCTAATAGGCCAAATCTCCCCCCCCCCCCTGGGGTAGATTTGGCCTGTTTTGAAAGCCTAATTGGCCAATCCTACCCCTTTGACCTGTTTTGTTCTAGAGTAAACTTAAGTGTTTTTTATGTTTATAAGAATTCTGTCTGAAAGCGTTTTAAGAGAATAGTCTGAATTTAATGTTTTCAAAATTTAAAACTTTTTAACTCTAAATTGAAGTACCCTAGGGACTGTCTGAAAATGGCTTAAAAAGCCTTGTTTTGCTCGTTTTTACCCCTTTCCTAAGTAGCCAAATCTACCCCACTTTAATCTTGGTTAGAAAAGCCTTTATAAGTGTGCTAGAGTTAAGTCAAGCATATCATAAGACTCATAATAAGACGGTCGAGAGTAATAAACAATAAAAAAACGAAATTGTAAGAATTTTTCTTTAAAAAAATTTAAGTGAACTTAACTTTTTTTTGTAATTTTTAAATTTTATTTGGGATTTCTAAGAAAAGAGCTGGTAGCAAATTTGATGTTCTATCTAGTGATGTCTGCAAAAGTAGAATTTCACTAGTGTGAAAGTACAAAAAGTGCTGAAGTACACTTACGTTTTTAAGTACAAGTACTTAAGTACTCAAAATACTTGCAATTTGAGAAAAAATTGCATGTCGTGAGAAACACTGCTTAGTTACGGAATGATTCCCAAAAGTAATCTTTGATACTTAAGATAAAAATGACCAAAAACTATAAAAAAAAGTTTCGTTTTTCCTTGTTTGTACTTAAAGTTAAGCATTTTTACATAGTGCATAGGGCAGAGGGCATATTGATGGGCATTTGCCGCAAAAAGAAGGGCATATTTGGGCATATTTTGAGCATGGGGCATTAAAGTAAAATGGGGGTAGATTTGGCCACTTAGGCTAATATTGCTTAAGGGGTACATTTGGCCTATTAGGCTTAACTGCTATTTCTTAAATTCAAAATTACTCGAAAACGGCTTAAAATAGACCACCTGTTTAAATGTAAAAATTGTTCAGCTTGTCAATTACTATACATCTAAGGGAAGCAGACCTCTAAAACGAACTTAAATTTTTAGAAAAAAAACGTAAAACTGATAACTTTAAAAAAAAATTATGCCACGTACAAACCAACATGTGGATCGTTATTAAATAAATTAACCTAAATTAACATAAATTAACCTAGGAAACATGTTTGAAACCTATGCCTAAGGTTAATGGGAACAAGTTATGGTAGGGGGCCTAACCTAACCCTTAAGACTAATTTTTGGCTCTTAGGTTAGCTAAAAATGGAAGTAACTCAAAAACTACTTGAAGTAGAGCACATGTTTAAATTTAAGAGTTGTTAAGCTTCTTAAGAGCAATATATCTAATGGCAGCAGAACTCTTAAATCGAACTTAAAACATGAAAAAAATCGGAAACAACAAAAAAAAATCAAACTTCATTATCTTTTTACTTAATTAAGCCACCTAAAAAAAGACATCTGGATCGTGTTCTCCACTTAAAATGGCACAGGAAACATGTCGCCATTTCCAAATGTTAAAACTAAATTTTGAAAGGGGGTAGATTTGGCCAATTAGGCTAATTTTGGCAGGAAAAACGTATTATCTCGTCCAATTATTACCCGATGTAAAAAATACTTTAGGGTAACAATGGGGTACTTATGTTACATGAACAGTGTAAAAATAGAAGAGATTTAATCATAAATAAAAAATTTAGTTTTTTGAAATCATTCGAAGAATCAAGGTCTATCAAGGTTTGCGGAGTTTAAGTACATCTTGGAGTTTCATATTTAAAATACTATAAAAAAAAAAAATCCGTCTTCGGATATGTCCTGCGCCTGTCAATTATCATGCCACCTAACCCAATTAGCATCCTCACAAAATTTAACCTAGCCAACCTAGCCCAATCCAAAGTTACCTAACTTGACCTCTGAAAAATTTCCAAAGTTGCGATTTGGTCAAACATGGCATCACATTTTTGCTCGTAACTTTTCCATTTTTGTGAATCTGGAAAAAAAAACAAGATAGGTTGGATAGAGAATTGTTGGAGAATGAAGGCTATCATTGGAAGTTTCCTTCTAAATCGATAACTTAACGTTCTTAAAACAGTCCAAAGTGTCGAGCCAAATCCATCCCAAATGGTGGTAGATTTGGCCTGAAAAGTGGTAGATTTGGCCTGTTAGGCTAAGTTAGGTGGACCAAATTAGGTCAAAACCTCCAAAAACCGTTGCCATTTGTATGGAGCTGTCCGCTCCGGAGCTATGCTACTGCAAAATATGAAGGTGAAAATAAATATAAAAAATACCATAAAAAACTCCAATTATTTGTGCACATCGCCCTATGATTACTTTTGTCTCAACGGGCTGGCATCATACTTCGTTTTACATTAGTGATTACGCTTCCACGACTCGCTATGTTAATCCAATGGGAGTTTCGGCACGTGGAAAAAAGTTAAGGTCCAAAAAAGCGGAGGAGCCCCGGGAGTGGTTGCACGTGCTATTCTCTAGTGGCTAACTCGAAATCTTGCTGATCGGTTCATAATCGCTTGGTCACGTGATTTTGTCATATGGCACAACCTTATATTTACAGACCTTGCCAAATAGCTGATATTACAATAATATTTTGCTGCGTCCATATATATTTGTATGGTTTACTAGTAACACCATGATTCATTTATAGCTTCTCTCAATCGTTTCTGAGTTTTGTTTTAAAAGGTGAACTGTTTCCTTTAACCCAACTGTAAATGGTCGTGCATTCACAAAATATTGCTCTGAAACTCGTCTTATGCCTTTGCAGGTTGCATTCTAGAGCGGCTTCGAGCAAGCCATGAGCTACCCGGCGTACCAGCAGGGCGTGGGCCCGGGAGGAGGCACTCCCTATGTGGTCCAGCCTAGCGGAGTCGGGCCCCCTCCCGACCCGTACGCCAACCTCCAGGGTCAGGGTCAGCCAGCGTACCCTGGCCAGGGCTACCCGCCACCAGGCTACCCGCAGGGGCAGCCCTACCCTGGTCAGGGCTACCCGCAGGGGCAGCCTGGCCAGGGCTACCCACAGGGGCAGCCCGGACAGGGTTACCCGCAGGGGCAGCCCTACCCACAGGGTCAGGGCTACCCACAGGGCCAGGGCTACCCACAGGGCCAGGGCTACCCACAGGGCCAGCCATACCCAGGACAGCCGGTGGTGGTACAGGTAAGATTGCAGGAGTGTGTGCTTGTGACATGTGTGGCATAAAGACATAAAATACAAAAGAAAGGTGCAACAAAGAGCCTCTTGGGCCCATCAGAGGTTGCACCCTGCACCCCCCCCCCCCCCCCCCCCCCACCTCCACCAGTCTCGCCCCTTCAAATCACCTTACTCTACCTGCATAAAAGAAGGCAAATCCCACGAGTATTTATGAACTTCTCTGTAAAGTATTTATCTAATCTAATTTTGAAGGAAGCAAGTGTCACTGCATCAGCGACATCCCCTGGTAGCATATTAAAATGTCCTACAACCCTTCTACTGAAAAATGACTCATAGCCTAGTCCTACTTTGTTTCATAATGAGTTTATGCTGATGACCTCTACCTCGATTTTCCCTATTGAACTCAAAGATTTCCTTTAAATATCCAGAATGCTGACCATTTACAAATTTGAAGACTTCAATTAGATCTCTTAGCCTTCTATATCTAAGTGAAAACATACCCAATTTCTTTGATCTATCTTCATAAGGTAAACTACCAAGACAATTAACCATTTTTGTTGCCCTTTTTTGAACTCTTTCTAACAACCAGCAATCTTTCTCATATGTTGGAGACCAGGCTTGTACACAATACTCCAAATGTGGTCTAACGTATGCACAATACAGTTTTGTTATTACCTTTTCACTCTTGTAGGAAACATTTCTGTTAATGGCCCCTAGCATTCTAAGTGCCTTTTTCCTAGCTTCTACAACCTGGTCTGACGCTGATAGTCTATTGTTTACCACGACACCTAAATATCTTTCCTTTTCAATCTGCTCCATTTTCTGCCCACCCATTTCATACCTATGTTTACTGCTAACCTGTCCAGCGTGCATAATCTTACATTTACTCAAATTTAATTTCATCTGCCATGCTTCAGACCACTCAACTAGCTTGTCCAGATCTGATTGAAAAACATCCTGATCATGTTTTCCTCTAATAATCCTGACAACTTTTAGATCGTCTGCAAATTTCAAGACTTTGCTGTCTATACTGTTCTCAATTGCATTCACAAATATTATAAAAAGCAATGGGCCCAGGACTGAGCCCTGTGGAACCCCACTGAGAACCTCCTTCCATTGTGATTGGCACCCATTCAATATAACACTTTGCTGGCGTCCTGAAAGCCACGTTTCTATCCAATCCAGAATCTTGCCCCTGATCCCATTAATTTTAAGTTGCAACCCCAGTCTTGTATGGGGGACTTTGTCAAATGCTTTACTGAAATCAAGAAAAGCTACATCTAGCTGTTTGCCCTGATCAAAGCTATATGTTGCAACATCCAAAAACTCCAGAAGATTAGTTAAACAAGAACGGCCCTTCCTAAAGCCATGCTGTGTATCCTTGATGAGTTCATTTTGCTCCAAGAATTCAACAATCTTATCTTTGATGATTGATTCAAGCACCTTGCAGGCTAATGAGGTCAGACTAACCGGTCTATAGTTTTCCTCTTTACTTCTATCTTCCTTTTTATGAATAGGAACAACATTTGCTCTTTTCCAATCAAGTGGAATTTTACTATCTGCGAGTGATTTAGAAAATATTATGGCTAATGGAACTGACAACTCCCTTTCAGATTCTCTTAAAAGTCTAGCATGGATTTCATCAGGTCCTTCTGCCTTGTTAGGCCTTACTTTCTTTAGATATTCTAGAACAAGTTCACTACTTATGCCACCTAGCTCTCCTATAGTCTCCTCTGTCTCTGGCTCAGGCTGAAGTGCTGCAATACTACTCTGGTCCTCGATAGTAAAGACAGATTGGAACTGATCATTAAGCACTTCAAACATTTCACTGTCCTTGCTAACTAACACATCGTCCACCTTAAATGGACCTATATTTTTGGAAACTGTACCGAACTTATAAAACTGAATAGCTTCTTACTATCTGCATTTTAAAGAACTGTCCTCTTCTAGGGCTGTTGGACTCGATGGTGTGCCGCTACTTGCATTGAAAAACTGTTTCGCTGTCTTAGGGCCTCACTTGCTTCATCTCGTCAACACTTCTGTCATCACTTGCGTCTTCCCAAGTGACTGGAAAATTGCCTCAGTTCTCCCTCTTCATAAATCTGGGCCTCGCGATGCTCCTGGCAATTTTAGGCCGATATCGATTTTATCAGTGTTGTCAAAATTATGCGAGAAGGTTGTATGTACGCAGTTGTCGGCGCATCTCGTTTCCCACAGCCTGTTGGCGCCTTCACAATACGCGTACAGGCCGTGCCACTCGACGGAGGATGCCGTGGTCGACGCTGTGGAATGGATGACGCGCCGGATCGACGCGGGACATGTCGTCGCCGTCACCTCCGTCGACCTTAGTAGAGCCTTTGACAGCGTTGACCACGGTGTCCTCCTGACCAAGCTACAGTGGTACGGCATCGATCCCCGATGGTTCCGGAGTTACCTCGATGGTCGGCTGCAGGTGGTGAGAGGCGGATCACTATCCCTTCCTTTATCCCACGGCGTCCCTCAGGGGTCCCTCGTGGGCCCACTCCTCTTCAGCATCTTCACGAACGATCTTGCATCGTACCTTCCTCACGGGCGTCTGGTGTCCTACGCAGACGACACCCAGCTCCTCGACTCTGCCCTCCCAGCACACCTATCCCTACTAAAATCCCGCCAGGAGGATACCATCATTGCGGTCCAATCCTACTTCACTGCCAACTCCTTAAAGATGAACCCCACCAAGACCACGCTCCTCCTTGTCGGTACTCCTCAAGCCCTTAAAAAGACTCCATCCTTTCAGCTCAACATCTCAAACCACACACTCAATCCCTTGCCGTCCGTGAAGATGCTGGGGGTCACCATGGACCGTAACTTGTCCTGGGAGGAGCACATTTCCAATTTAGTCAAAAAGTGCAACTCCATCCTGTTCTGTCTGTATAAAATTCGTCACCACCTCACACCCGAGACCCGCCAACTCCTAATCCAGACACACGTGTTCCCCCACATACTGTACTGCCTCTCCGTCTGGGGCGGGGCCGCTGACTGCCACCTCAGCCGGGTACAAAAGGTGATAAATTTCGCGGCAAGGATCGTCTCGGGTGCGCGGGGTCGTGATCATATCTCACCGATCGTGGAGTCGCTAGGCTGGCGGGGTATACGCGACCTCGTTGGGCGCCGCGACTGTATCGGCGTCTACAGAGCCTTAAACGATCCCCGCGCCCCGGCAGCGGTCCGATCGCTATTCATCCCTCGCACCGCTGTGAGTGAGCGCCTCACGCGGGCCGCGGTGGCTGGTGCTCTAGAACTGCCCGCTTTCCGGCTATCCATGTCGCGCAGGGCTTTTTCCTATAGGGCGGCCTCGTCTTGGAACCACCTGACGCCGGCCGTTATGGCCTCCCGGAGCCTCGCCGTGCTAAAATCCCAACTCGAAAATTGTGACGACGGTGCGTGAAAGCTTGAATTCGTTCGTTTTATTAACATAGTTACCACGATTTCTTGTGTGTGTGCGATGCGTGTTTTAAATTGTCTGTCGTGTTTTTCGTTTGTATCGCCCAACTTGTATCCTTTTCACTCGAATCGAACATTAAGCCATTTATATGGAATGATTCGCAAATACATGAACATGAACATTACAATGTCTAGCTAAATCAAGTTCCTTTGCCCTTTTAGCTGCTCTGACCTTTTTCTTAACTGAATTTCTTGCATTCTGGTAGGCCTTCTGATTTATATCTAGTGAAGATCCCTTCAAAATGCCAAATGAACTTTTTTTTAGCTTGTATAGCACTCCTTACTTCTGGGGTAAGCCAAACTGGTTTGCCCTTGGTTCTGTTACGTTTGTGTCTGATGGGTATATGCCGATTCTGATTTTGGCTTAATCTAGCTTTGAAAACATTCCAGGCCTCATGCATCTAAACCTGCCAACTCAACGTTCCATTTTATCTGCGAGGTCATTTCTAATGCCATCAAAATCAGCCCGGTTGAAGTTTGGAACCATAAGAAGGTTATCTTTGGGCCTCATTTCTGATGAGATATTGAATGTAACCATATTGTGATCGCTGGTTCCTAGACCTTCGCAAATACTTATGTCACTAACTAGATCACTGTTGTCTGAGATGTCACTAACTAGAGCACTGTTGTCTGAGAATACAAGGTCTAGAATGGAGCAATGTCTGGTTGGCTCTGTTACAAACTGATGCATGAAAAGCTCCTCTTCAAAGATTTGCCTATACAACCTACACTCATTTGTTTCCTATGCTATACTTTCGTATCCTCTTAAGTTAAAATCTCCCATAATAAGACACTGGGCCCGAAAGTTCCTACGTATTTCCTCACAAATATCTTGGTCTGTTTCAGCTTGGGAGTTCCTTGGAAGATTCCCTGGTCTGTAAAATGCACCTATCCTCAACCTTACTCTGTTTCCTGTACCAATTTTAATGTCGAGCCAGATTGATTCTACTTCTTTTACTTTACTAGAATCATCAATTCTAGTAGTGCAATACAAGCTATTTACATATACAAACACTCCGCCCCCCCCCCCCTGCCGTTATTTTCTGCAGTATGAGATCATTTTATACCCTTGTAACTCGAAATCCTGTAGCCTATCCCTATTATACCCCTCACTAACCCATGTCTCGGTTACACAAATGATATCAGGCTTTTCAAGGGCAACATCCTTCTGAACCCTACTTTAGCCAAGCTAAGTAGCTGTTGGATAGCTCTGTTGTTTTGTGTATTTTTTGAGGAACCACATTATATTTAGATATAAGGATTAGATATTTAGTTTTGTGGATCGTTTAAGTATTATTTTTAAGCATTCATAGTTAGCTGTTACCTCTTACTTGCTTTTTAAAGGACTTTTCATTCTAGCTTGTGTGCGCCAAAATTGTCTTAGTCTTATTTTTGTGTTATTAGTTGCAGGGTTGGATAAGTAGATATTTTAGAAAATTAGGGATAATTAAGGTGTATTTAGTATTCAGTTTATTTAAGGATTAGATATTTAGTCTAGTATTAGGTGCACTCATAGCTGATTTGTGTTACTAGCTTTACCTAGATCTAGTTAAGGTTTAGAAGAAGAAAAAACAAAAACAAAACAAAAAAAGTTAAGTTAAGTTAGTAAAGTATTGAAAAGTGCATAGTACCTAAGTTATATACCTAAGTTACTAGTGTATTCAAATGAGCATGACTAGGATGCAGGCGAAAGTAGCAGAGCTAGAGGTCCTCCAGGCTAGAGTAGCGGAGCTTGAGGCGCAGTTAAGTAAGTGTAGGTGTAGAGATGAGCCGCAGGAGGGTGTAGCTCCTGACCAAGGAACGTATGCGCAGATTGTGGTTAGGGGGTCAGAAAAGGAGCCTACAGGATCAGGGACCAGTGGTAGTTCTGATAGGGGCATAAGGGAGGAGGATAAGGCAAAGGTGGATAGTGCGGCTGGGGTTTGGAAGTGTGTTGGAGGGTCACGTTTCTGGAGACCCAACATTGTGGAAAGTAATGCTAGGGCCACAGACAGTAAGGATGAGGAGGGGTGCTGGGTAATGGAGGGTGGTAGCAGAATCTGGAGGAGGAAGAGGGAAGGGGATCAGGAGGGATGGACAAAAGTTCAGGGTAGAGTCAGGCAGTACAGCCCCAGGGAACATCAGCAGGTTACACTAGCAAATAGGTTCAGTGCGTTAGAGTCAGCAGCTGAAAGTGACAAGGAACAGATTCAGCATTTAGTGGTTGGGGACTCAAGGGTAAGGCCCTTAAGGCGAACATTCTGTGGGAAGAGGGACAAATGTATAGTTAAACCGGGGGCAAAATTAGTTGATATGGGCCCTGTCATTGAGGCAGAACTTGGTAGGAGTAGCCCGGAGACAGTTATAATACAGGTGGGGGTGAACAACATAGGACCTAGGCAGAGTGTGAGAATAGTAGCGGAGTACCGGAGCCTGCTGCAGAGGTTGAAGGAGTCCAGGAAACCAGTCATTGTGACTGGCATCCTCCCTCGCTGTGGAGCCAGTGAGGAGTGGTACTCGAGAGCTCTGTCTGTGAACAGCTCAGTTCAGAACTTATGTTCAGCTATGGGGCTTAGTTATGTAGACTTATGGGATCAGTTCTATGAGTGGCATAGGTACTATATGAAGGATGGGCTTCACTTATCGGATGAGGGGGCAAGGGCTTTGGGAGATGCCTACAGAAGTGTCATTCAGGAAACTAGGTAGGGGGGGGGGGTTCAGGGACGCTAGTACTAGGGCATCAAGAAGTAAGCATTGGTAGAAGTTCATGTCAGAATAGGACAGTAGATCATAATTCCCTCAGAATTAGTAGAGTCAGCTCAAAGTATAAGATCACATGTGTGTTGCTGAATGCCCAAAGTATTAGGTCTAAATTTGATGAGTTTGAGTGTTATGTTGCCCTTGAAAAGCCTGATATCATTTGTGTAACCGAGACATGGGTTAGTGAGGGGTATAATAGGGATAGGCTACAGGATTTCGAGTTACAAGGGTATAACATGTTCTCATACTGCAGAGAATCACGGCAGGGAGGCGGAGTGTTTGTATATGTAAATAGCTTGTACTGCACTACTAGAGTTGATGATTCCTAGTAAAGTAAAAGAAGTAGAATCAATCTGGCTTGACATTAAAATTGGTACAGGAAACAGAGGAAGGTTGAGGATAGGTGCATTTTACAGACCAGGGAATCTTCCAAGGAACTCCCAAGCTGAAACAGACCAAGATATTTGTGAGGAAATACGTAGGAACTTTCGGGCTCAGTGTCTTATTATGGGAGATTTTAACTTAAGAGGATACGAAAGTATAGCAGAGGAAACAAATGAGTGTAGGTTGTATAGGCAAATCTTTGAAGAGGAGCTTTTCATGCATCAGTTTGTAACAGAGCCAACCAGACATTGCTCCATTCTAGACCTTGTATTCTCAGACAACAGTGATCTAGTTAGTGACATAAGTATTTGTGCAGGTCTAGGAACCAGTGATCACAATATGGTTAAATTCAATATCTCATCAGAAATGAGGCCCAAAGATAACCTTATTATGGTTCCAAACTTCAGCCGGGCTGATTTTGATGGTATTAGAAATGACCTCGCACAGATAAAATGGAACGTTGAGTTGGCAGGTTTAGATGCATGTGAGGCCTGGAATTTTTCAAAGCTAGATTAAGCCAAATTCAAAATCGGCATATACCCCTCAGGCACAAACGTAACAGAACCAAGGGCAATCCAGTTTGGCTTACCCCAGAAGTAAGGAGTGCTATACAAGCTAAAAGAAGTGCATTTGGCATTTTGAAGGGATCTTCACTAGATATAAATCAGAAGGCCTACCAGAATGCAAGAAATTCAGTTAAGAAAAAGGTCAGAGCAGCTAAAAGGGCAAAGGAACTTGATTTAGCTAGACATTGTAATGCAGATAGTAAGAAGTTCTTCAGTTTTTATAAGTTAAGTACAGTTTCCAAAATATAGGTCCATTTAAGGTAGATGATGTGTTAGTTAGCAAGGACAGTGAAATGGTTGAAGTGCTTAATGATCAGTTTCAATCTGTCTTTACTATCGAGGACCAGAGTAGTATTGCAGCACTTCAGCCTGAGCTAGAGACAGAGGAGACTATAGGAGAGCTAGGTGGCATAAGTAGTGAACTTGTTCTAGAATATCTAAAGAAAGTAAGGCCTAACAAGGCAGAAGGACCTGATGAAATCCATGCTAGACTTTTAAGATAATCTGAAAGGGAGTTGTCAGTTCCATTAGCCATAATATTTTCTAAATCACTTGCAGATAGTAAAATTCCACTTGATTGGAAAAGAGCAAATGTTGTTCCTATTCATAAAAAGGGAGATAGAAGCAAAGAGGAAAACTATAGACCAGTTAGTCTGACCTCATTAGTCCTGCAAGGTGCTTGAATCAATCATCAAAGATAAGATTGTTGAATTCTTGGAGCAAAATGAACTCATCAAAGATACACAGCATGGCTTTAGGAAGGGCCGTTCTTGTTTAACTAATCTTCTGGAGTTGTTGGATGTTGCAACAGATAGCGTGATCAGGGTAAACAGCTAGATGTAGCTTTTCTTGATTTCAGTAAAGCATTTGACAAAGTCCCCATACAAGACTGGGGTTGCAACTTAAAATTCATGGGATCAGGGGCAAGATTCTGGATTGGATAGAAACGTGCTTTCAGGACGCCAGCAAAGGGTTATATTGAATGGGTGCCAATCACAATGGAAGGAGGTTCTCAGTGGGGTTCCACAGGGCTCAGTCCTGGGCCCATTGCTTTTTATAATATTTGGAATGCAATTGAGAACAGTATAGACAGCAAAGTCTTGAAATTTGCAGACGATCTAAAAGTTGTCAGGATTATTAGAGGAAAACATGATCAGGATGTTTTTCAATCAGATCTGGACAAGCTAGTTGAGTGGTCTGAAGCATGGCAGATGAAATTCAATTTGAGTAAATGTAAGGATTATGCACGCTGGACGGGTTAGCAGTAAACATAGGTATGAAATGGGTGGGCAGAAAATGGAGCAGATTGAAAAGGGAAGAGATTTAGGTGTCGTGGTAAACAATAGACTATCAGCGTCAGACCAGGTTGTAGAAGCTAGGAAAAAGGCACTTAGAATGCTAGGGGCCATTAACAGAAATGTTTCCTACAAGAGTGAAAAGGTAATAACAAAACTGTATTGTGCATACGTTAGACCACATTTGGAGTATTGTGTACAAGCCTGGTCTCCAACATATGAGAAAGATTGCTGGTTGTTAGAAAGAGTTCAAAAAAGGGCAACAAAAATGATTAATTGTCTTGGTAGTTTACCTTATGAAGATAGATTAAGGAAATTGGGTATGTTTTCACTTAGATATAGAAGGCTAATGAGGAGATCTAATTGAAGTCTTCAAATTTGTAAATAGTCAGCATTCTGGATATTTAAAGGGTATGTTTGAGTTCAATAGGGAAAATCGAGGTAGAGGTCATCAGCACATAAACTCATTATGAAACAAAGTAGGACTAGGCTACGACAGTCATTTTTCAGTAGAAGGGTTGTAGGACATTGGAATATGCTACCAGGGGATGTCGCTGATGCAGTGACACTTGCTTCCTTCAAAATTAGATTAGATAAATACTTTACAGAGAAGGGATTAGTTCATAAATACTCGTGGGATTAGCCTTCTTTTATGCAGGTAGAGTAAGGTGATTTGAAGGGGCGAGACTGGTGGAGGGGGGGGGGATGGGGGGGGGGGTGCAACCTCGGATGGGCCCAAGAGGCTCTTTGTTGCACTTTTCTTTTATGTCTATGTCTTTATGTCTTTATAACATAACACTCAAACTCATCAAATTTAGACCTAATACTTTGGGCATTCAGCATCACACATGTGATGTTATACTTTGAGCTGACTACTAATTCTGAGGGAATTATGATCTACTGTCCTATTCTGACATGAACTTCTACCAATGCTTACTTCCTGATGCCCTGGTACTAGCATCCCTGACCCCCCCCCCCCCTACTTAGTTTCCCTGAATGACGCTTCTGTGGGGATCTCTCAAAGCCCTTGCCCCCTCATCCGATAAGTGAAGCCCATCCTTCATATAGTACCTACGCCACTCATAGAACTGATCCCATAAGTTTACATAACTAAGTCCCATAGCTGAACATAAGTTCTGAACTGAGCTGTTCACAGACAGAGCTCTCGAGTATCACTCTTCACTGGCTCCACAGAGAGGGAGGATGCCAGTCACAATGACTGGTTTCCTGGACTCATTCAGCCTCTGGAGCAGGCTCCGGTACTCTGCTACTATTCTCACACTCTGCCTAGGTCCTATGTCGTGCACCCCCACCTGTAGTATAACTGTCTCCGGGCTACTCCTACCAAGTTCTGCCTCAATGTCAGGGCCTATATCAGCTACTCTTGCCCCTGGTTTGACTATACATGTCACTCTTCCCTCAAAATGTTCGCCGTAAGGGCCTTACCCTTGAGTCCCCAACCACTAAATGCTGAACCTCTTCCCCGTCACTTTCAGCTGCTGACTCTAACGCACTGTGTTTGGTGTTCTCACATGATTCGCCGATAGCGAATCAAAACTGATACGAAAAGGCTGAATTTTGTAAAGTCAACTCTTTGTTTTTGCGATCATATGTTCTTGTTCCAAGCTAACATGTCAGACGTGTCCTAATTGCACACGTAAGGCTAATTTTGAACGGCACCTTCCCCGTCGATGCTGCCCTCTATACCTAAGTTTGGTGTATAGTGCTGCCACCTGTGTGTTTGGCGGACTCTGACCGCGGTCGTGTCGAACTGCCAGCAGGAGCGGCGGAACAGCGGCGGCGGCGGCTGCCTGAAGCAGATGGCCGTCTGCTGCGGCATCTACGCCTGCCTCTCCTGCTGCAACCCCTGCGAGATGCTCGGCTGCCTGATGGGCTGCGACGGCGACTGAGCGGCTCAGGCCGGTGGCGATCTCCGGCACCCTGCCGAGACGACCGACTCTTCCCCCGGCACAGCACTTTCCACTGAGGACGGCGACACAGCTCGCCGCCGAGGCCGACACACAGGCAGCCAGGACAGCCAGTGGCAGCACTCCGACGGCGCCGATCCTTCAGAGCGGCGCAAGTGCTCGCAGACAGCGCGCTGTGTGCTAGAGATCCCGTATCTACGCTGTGATTTACCGGAACAGTTGGCGTGTGTGATTGTGTTTACCATATTTCTCTGAAGCTGTATCCAATGCAGCGTCATGATCACTTGAAAGCGCCAGTTAAGCGCGTGCGCAGTATGGGGCCTTGCAGGATTTTGTGACTAGTTTTACCGCCAGTTTGACATATTTGATTGTGATGATGATGATGGGTGAATGTGCGTGTGATCTGAATATATGCGTCTTATATTACAACGGAAAGATTGAGCGCATCAAACGTGGAATCGAGCGTTCGCTCACCTATATTACGTAAATACGTCACTACTTATCCTGGTATAGGTTCATCCACCTTCTTGAGGCCTTTGCACAATGGTTACTCCGCTTTTTCTTCCTCTTCCGGACAATTGGGTGTATTTAACGACATGGATTAAAACATATTTAATAATCTATGCTGTATCTGTATATGTAATATATGCTGTATATGCTGTATATGTAGATAATGGATGGTTGCGATGCAAATGCACTTCTACGGATGGCGATGAGCTTAAGTGATGATGTTGGTCTTGTATTTCTGGTTAAGTATTCTTCGTCTGGCCCTGGACCACGCCATTACCAAGTATCTCTCTCTCTCTCGCTCTCGCTCTCGCTCTCGCTCTCGCTCTCGCTCTCGCTCTCGCTCTCGCTCTCGCTCTCGCTATTTTTTATTAAAAAAATAATGCATGTTCGTGAAACTGCGTGTGGCATTGAAAAGGTGTGCGCTTAATCGTATTTCATCGAACTTCGCACTATGACAATGACTATTATGAAAACCGTGTCGCTGTGTTTATCTTAAAGTGTGTATTCTTTATTTTCTCGCGAGTGTACCTACTGCATGTCTTCAAAAGACTATCCACATCGGACATAAAACACTTATGACAGTCACGGCTGCCGTTCCTCCTCCTGCAAAAGCCGCTCCTCCTGCTGTCTCTGCATCCTTTGCGCGTGATCCTGCCTCCGCAGCTGGCGCTGCTCTTGGCGCCGCAACTGCAGGTCCTGCTGCTGCTTCTGCAGCTGTTCCGCGCGCGCCTGCTTCCTCTGTTTGCGCATCCGTCGCTGGTGCGCTGCTCGGCGCAGCCTGCGTCGTTTCTCCTGGTCAGTCGGCTGCGGTGGCGGTAGCGGCTTTTCCTGCTGCTGCTGTTGCTGTGGCTTCTGCTCTTGTTGCTGCTGTCGCTGAGCCTGCTTCTGCGACGGCGGCGGCGGCTCCTGCAGCTGCTGCTGCCGTTCCTCCTCCTGCAAAAGCCGCTCCTCCTGCTGTCTCTGCATCCTTTGCGCGTGATCCTGCCTCCACAGCTGGCGCTGCTCTTGGCGCCGCAACTGCAGGTCCTGCTGCTGCTTCTGCAGCTGTTCCGCGCGCGCCTGCTTCCTCTGTTTGCGCATCCGTCGCTGGTGCGCTGCTCGGCGCAGCCTGCGTCGCTTCTCCTGGTCAGTCGGCTGCGGTGGCGGTAGCGGCTTTTCCTGCTGCTGCTGCTGTTGCTGTGGCTTCTGCTCTTGTTGCTGCTGTCGCTGAGCCTGCGGCGGCGGCTGTTGCGGGTGTGGCGGCGATTGTTGTGGCTGCTGCTCACGCGGCACAAGCTGCGGCTGCTCCTGCTACCGGCAGACACCCAGGAAGATAGGTTTACTCAAAACGGTGTGTCCAGTGCAAATGGCAGCTGAATTCAGCAACACGAGGCACAGGAAGCACTTAAAAACACCAGAGGCTTACGGGTGGGAGACAGAGCATACGTACGAACACCAGAGGTTTACGGGTGGGAGACGGAACATACGTACGTCTGCTGGTCTCACGCGCTGCACTGACCCCAGCTATAGGTAGCGGCACGAGGAAACGGAATACAGCATACTCACTGAACTAGGCACTGCCACAGCATGCAGACTCAGCTGGAGACAGGATACTGAGTCAAATAGTCGCAACATTCATACTGAACTGAACGCAGTGAGCTGACTGAACTGGACACAGTGTACTGAGTGAACATGGCACAGCATACATACTAAACCGGACATAGCATGCAGACTGAACTGGACACTGTACTGAGTGAACATGGCACAGCATACATACTAAACCGGACACAGTGTACTGAGTGAGCATGGCACAGCATACATACTAAACCGGACACAGTGTACCGAGTGAACATGGCACAGCATACATACTAAACCGGACATAGCATGCAGACTGAACTGGACACTGTACTGAGTGAACATGGCACAGCATACATACTAAACCGGACATAGCATGCAGACTGAACTGGACACGGTGGCGGCGGATTGTACTTTCGGAGGGGGGACAAAGCAATCTCCAGCCCCCCCCCCCCCCCCCCCCCTAGAGCGTCAGGGGCCCCTTCGCCACCTGGACTGATGGCACCGGACGATGGTTATTCATACACACCGACCAAGAGCCCCTCGGGACGCCCAAAGACCGACCAAGAGCCCCTCGGGACGACCAAAGACCGACCAAGAGCCCCTCGGGACGACCAAAGACCGACCAAGAGCCCCTCGGGACGCCCAAAGACCGACCAAGAGCCCCTCGGGACGCCCAAAGACCGACCAAGAGCCCCTCGGGACGCCCAAAGACCGACCAAGAGCCCCTTCGGACGACCAAAGACCGACCAAGAGCCCCTCGAAACGCCCAAAGACCGACCAAGAGCCCCTCGGGACGACCAAAGACCGCCCAAGAGCCCCTCGGGACGCCCAAAGACCGACCAAGAGCTCCTCGGGACGACCGAAGACCGACCAAGAGACCCTCGGGACGCCCAAAGACCGACCACGAGCCCCTCGGGACGCCCAAAGACCGACTAAGAGCCCCTCGGGACGACCAAATACCGACCAAGAGCCCCTCGGGACGCCCAAAGACCGACCAAGAGCCCCACGAGACTCCCAAAGACCGACCAAGAGCCCTTCGGGACGATCAAAGACCGACCAAGAGCCCCTCGGGACGACCAAAGACCGACCAAGAGCCCCTCGGGACGACCAAAGACCGACCAAGAGCCGCTCGGGACGACCAAAGACCGACCAAGAGCCCCTCGGGACCACCAAAGACCGACCAAGAGCCCCTCGGGACGACCAAATACCAACCAAGAGCCCCTCGGGACGACCAAAGACCGACCAAGAGCCCCTCGAGACGACCGAAGACTGACCAAGAGCCCCTCGGGACGCCCAAAGACCGACCAAGAGCCCCTCGGGACGACCAAAGACTGACCAAGAGCCCCTCGGGACGACCCAAGACCGCCCAAGAGCCCCTCGGGACGCCCAAAGACCGGCCAAGGGCCCCTCGGGACCCCCAAAGATCGACCAAGAGCCCCTCGGAACGACCAAAGACCGACCAAGAGCCCCTCGGGACGACCAAAGACTGACCAAGAGCCCCTCGGGACGCCCAAAGACCGACCAAGAGCACCTCGGGACGACCAAAGACCGACCAAGAACCCCTCGGGACGCCCAAAGACCGACCAAGAGCCCGTCGGGACGACCAAAGACCGACCAATAACCCCTCGGGACACCCAAAGACCGACCAAGAGCCCTTGGGACGCCCAAAGACCGACCAAAGACCGACCAAGAGCCCCTCGGGACGCCCAAAGACCGACTAAGAGCCCCTCGGGACGACAAAAGACCGACCAAGAGCCCCTCGGGACGCCCAAAGACTGACCAAGAGCCCCACGGGACGCCCAAAGACCGACCAAGAGCCCCTCGGGAAGACCAAAGACCGACCAAGAGCCGATCGGGACGACCAAAGACCAACCAAGAGCCGATCGGGACGACCAAAGACCGACCAAGAGCCCCTCGGGACGACCAAAGTCCGACCAAGAGCCCCTCGGGACGACCAAAGACCGACCAAGAGCCCCTCCGGACGACCAAAGACCGACCAAGAGCCCCTAGGGACGACCAAAGGCCGACCAAGAGCCCCTCGGGACGACCAAAGACCGACCAAGAGCCCCTCGGGACGACCAAAGACCGACCAAGAGCCCCTCGGGACGACCAAAGACCGACCAAGAGCCCCTCGGGACGACCAAAGATCGACCAAGAGCCCCTCGGGACGCCCAAAGACCGACCAAGAGCCCCTCGGGACGACCAAAGACCGACCAAGAGCCCCTCGGGACGACCAAAGACCGACCAAGAGACCCTCAGGCTGAGCGGGGACACATTCAGGGTCCTCGGACAATTTGTATCAGAAAAAAAATGAGGAAAAATGATATTTCCGTAGGGACCCTAGTCCTACTTACTAGAGTTGTGTCCTGGCGCATAAAAGTCTTGCAAGGGCCCAATACTGGCATAGGACCCTCTCAGGTCTGAAAAGGGCCTTCTCAGACCAGCGTGTGACTCTTTCAGACCTGACAAGGGCCTTAGTATGCCTGTCAAGGGCTTCACCACACCTGCAAATACACTCAGACCGACTGGAGGCCCTTTCATACCGGCAAAAACGTTCGGGGGTCCCTTTCAGCTCGGGAGCCCCTTGACGTCTGATGTAACCACCCCCCCCCCCCCGAAAATTGTCCTGGATCCGCCCCTGACAAGCCCCAAGTATGTCGATATTCCTGAACATAAATGACGAGAATCGACGCGGCATACATGCCTTTGTTTATTTGCTACCATATTGCAAAACATTGATGTCAAATGCTCTGACATCACACCGGGAGTCGTTTCTCCCTCCTGGGTAAACCTTATTAGTAAAGGAATCTTGGTTTGAACCCCCCCCCCCCCCCTAAGGTCACCAGGTCACATAGGCGTAGGAACGTTTTTAAAAGTGTGGGGGGCAGCCTCAGTGGCGGGTCTAGGTTTCAAGTTCTGTTTTTGGAAGGGGAAACTGAGCTCCGTTTCGTCAGCGAAAAGTTGTTGACCGGGCGGGGGGGAGGTGGCGTCGGGTCGCCAGCACGAAAGAGAAGAGTCGTTGGCGGGGGGGGGGGGGGGGGGGTATATGACTTCCCGGAACAAAAATCACAACCTCCCGAACGGTTGCGGGGGGGGGGGCAAAAACATACGTTTGCCTACCGATTTTCTTCTTTGGGGGGGGGGGGGCAATTGCCTGATTTTCCCTTACGTAGATCCGCCACTGGCCACTGGACTGGCCAGCAGTACAATTATTTCCACTTTAGAAATGGTGTAAGTTATTTTTGGTGACCTCATACTTCATCTACGCCCACGCAGCTCAGTTGGTAAACCGTCGGGCAGGAAATTCGTTCACCCTGGCAAGGTGGGTTCGAGTCAGAAGGCTTCTACGCTCGATATTCGCTCCTGACCGGGATGACCTGCGGTTGGTGGCAGCGGCCGCAAACAGGTCAGAAGATGAAATCAGGAGCTGGGCGGACCGTGTTCCAACTTCGAGCACGTTAAACATTCGCCACTAAATTATGCCGTTGAAAAATGGAAGTACGTCATCGGGTGGTAGGGGTCAGGGCCCACGGAACAAGCTCTGCTTAGCATAGGGTTGTGATCCCATAAATCCATGCATTCAAATATTCGGAATATATTTATTTTACAAAATATCAGGCTAAGTGGTTGACGAGTATCCAAAATAGGTCATGGCAATTCAGGGTTGTGAATTCAGTGTTTTTGACAACTGTTAACCCGCGCTCCGCTGGGGTCTTCAGCCGAACACATGGGGGGCAGATTCTGCCTCCACTCGTATTGCGACTAATAATCGCAGCGAGACGCGCAAGGCGGCAATTGAAAGTTCGCAATAAGACGCATCTAAAACATAGGTACTCGAAATTGGCAAATTAGTCATACGTGGGGAGTCGTAAGTGAATTAAATATGACCGATTTGTTTGAAATTAGCCTTGGGTGTTTTCTACGCTTGGTCCTCAAATATGTATTCCGTTATTTTAATACTTTTGAAAATTTTGATATTGTGGAACTTCCCCCAAATTGATTTTATATTATTTGGGGGCAAAAACTCAAAATTTCTAAAATCTGATAGCCACATTTTCAAGAGAATGTCATTTCCTTTCCTTTGGCGCTTTTTATTTGCAATTTGTTTCAAAACTCGATTGATACTAATTTTCAAACATTTATGGTTATTTCACCAAAAACGGCGTGACATGGCATCACTAAAATGTCATTATTATCTCCCAAAGTGCTAGACCCACTTCATGAACTTTTCAAAGGAATATATTAAATTGATGTAGCATAAACAGCACAAAGTTTGGCGTTGATCTCTCAAACAGTTTCTAAGTTATTGAGAAAATTCGGGGAGGGGACAGATTCTGACTCCCTCAGCGGGGCGCGAGTTAAAGGAAATAGTTCACCTTCAACATGGGATTTTGAACTGAAATAGCAGTTTTGTAGCCCGTGTTGAGAAATCCTTATCTGCAACTTGTCTTGGCTGAAAAGACTCTCCAGCCGAAGATATTTGACTTTTTGGCGAAGGAATGCGGCGCATATATGATATACCGTACCGTCTGAGAGTGCCAGCACTACCAGGGCGCATGCGCAGACCAATAACGCACACCATAACATTAATAATGTACGACCTTCTGTCCTGAATTGGCGCGATGTAGGACCATTTTTGAAAAGAAAAAAGAAACTGTATTAAAAAATATAATAAAATCGTGTTCTGAAAAATTTCCGAAGGTGAACTATTTCCTTTAAGTAATTATATTGAATCAATACGAGCGATCGTAGAGGGATTAATCACCCACAAATGGATGGATCTAAAAGGTTCGCAAAGGCAAAGGTTCGTCCTGCCGCATATTTGGAAATGTGGAATAAAAAATCCAGGTCTATCATACTTAGGGAGCTATACGTAAGCCAAAAATATAAATATTGCTTTGTAATTTGGTTTGGGCATCGTCCATACTTGGTTCTCCAAATATATATTCCGTTTTTTTATATGTTTGAGAAAAAATATTTTGTGGAGAGAAAAATTCACCAAATCATTTTTTTTTAACATAATACACAATTGTAATATATATTATAGAACGATGTATCGACGATGCCCAAACCAGAATTTCAAAGCAATGTCTATATTTTTGACTGACTTATGGCTCTCTGAGTATGATAGGTCTGGATTTTTTACGCGACATTTCCAAATATGCCGCCCGTCACACTGGCTTCTTCTGACCTTGAATGCGGCCGCTGCTACCTGCCACAGGTCATCCCCCACCTGAACCAAAATATCGAGCGCCGTAGCGACTCGAACCAACGTTGCCGGGGGGGGGGGGGCAGAGCATTCTATAGTCTAGCGCTCTCCCGACTTAGCTACGGAGCGGACTTCATTCGGTCGGACCGATATTGAACCAATACCAGCGACCGAAGAGGGAGAAACGGCTCAAAATGATCCCCAATCCTAGAAGTGGGGGCCATTCCTCCCCGGCCGGTGGCCCCACCTGTGCCTACGCTTAAGTGTGGGATTGTGAATTAAATGTTATTTTTCAAACTTCAAAGCTCGAACCTGTCTAACTGATACCAGTGATTGAAGAGAGAAATCGCTCAAATTGGGGGGGGGGGGGGGCAGATGGCATTACTTCCCCCAGCTGAAAAACAAATGGGACAGCCATCTGCCATCCAGCCCCCATCGCCTACGCCTATTGATTGTTATTGTGGGTTTGTGAAATCAAAGTTTTCTCCTACCTTTTAAGCCCGAACCAATCCGAGTGATTGAAGAGGGAAAATCGTTCAAAAGTAGGGAGAGCAGTTAATATCGTTGGCCCCAGTCCAAAAAGTGGGGCCTTGGTCCCCTGGCCCCAGTTTCTACGTCTATGAGCTTTAATATTGAGGGTTGAAAATTAAGTGTAATCATAACAACTTTAAGGCACCCATACCGAATCAACATCAGCGATGTAAGAGGGAGCAATCGCTCAAAACTGGGGGATGCAGTTAACATTGTTGGCTCCCTCCACCTAAAACGTTGGGCCCTGGCCTCCCCGGGCCCCCGGTTCTTAGGTATACTTATGGCATTGCGGGGTTATGAATTCATCGTTATTCTCCCAATTTTAAAGCATTTATCTCGAACAAATATCAGTGATCGAAGAGGGTGAAATCGCTCAAAAGTGAGGGGGCCAGTTATCATTGTTGGACACCCAGGCCAAAAAGTGGGCATGTGGCCCCGGCACCCCTTCCCTACGCCTATGATTGTGAGGGTGTGAATCAATAATAATTATCCCAGCTTTAAGGTATTCATCTCGAACCAATATCAGTGATCGAAGAAGGTGAAATCGCTCAAAAGTGAAGGGGCCAATTATCATTGTTTGGGGCCCAGGCTAAAAATTGGGGCATATGACCTCTGCCCCCTTCTCTTTGCGAGGTCGTAGATTAATAGTTATTCTCCCAACTTCAAGGTATTCATCTCAAACCAATAGCAGTGATAAATGAGGGATAGATTGCTCAAAAGTGAGAGGGCCAGTTATCATTGTTGGCCCCCAGCCTAAAAGTGGGGGGTCATGACCCCCAGTCACCGTCCCTACGCCTATGATTGTGAATTTGTGAATTAATTATTTTTCTGCCAACTTAAAAGGCATTCATATCGAACCAATATCAGGGAAGAATTATAAATCGCTCAAAAGTAGGGAGCAGTTAATATTGTTGGCAGGGGCGGAACTTTATATCTCTTTGGGAGGGCCCGAGCCCCCCCCCCCCCCCCAATGCTGAGCTGAGCCCCCCAATGGTGCTCTGGGCCCCCAACCCAATGTTTTCCAAAATGTGTGCCCCTCTAAAATTTCAAGGACTATCTGTACAGATTGTTGTTTTGAATTTTGCGTATTTCATCATATGCAGGGATATCAAGATGCAAGATGCAGATTGCTTTGGAGCTTAGGTGCGGAATGGGAAATTTTGGCTAAAAATAAGCATAAAAAGTGGAAAATTCAACCAAAAGCCATTGTATTCGGCTTGATCAGTGTCCAATTACCCGCTCACCAGAATTAGTTATTACCTATGCCAATTTTGATCTGTCTTTCCCTGTCTTGACCTACCATTACATCCATAAATCAGTATAGAGTTCAAATTATCCAATACATTTTAGAATAAGGAGTGGAAAATTCGGAGGAAAACTTACTTGGGAAAAAGAGTGGAAAAATAGTAAAAAATAGTAGGGTGTCATTTTCCGCCCAAATTTCGCACTGCCAAGATGTGATACCATCCCGAGTATTCCATCTTACAAGTATACGAGCATTGTGATTCCATCTGCGACTGCTTTTCGATTATGATATGGGTAAGTTGGTAGCATGGATTCTCTTATGCTAACAAGTCTGTAGATACAAGGTTCAAGCGTTCAGATTAGCGAATAGCGGAGGGGAGCATGACGAATTAGCGATCGGAGTGCTCTATTTAAATGGCGTTCAATATAATTTGTTGTAAATTTATTTTTTGCCTGAAATAAGGCTGATAGTTTATGCAGCCTTTTTGGCTCCCTGGTATTGCAATTTGCAATATCCTAAGTATCTAACATCCGTGCTAAAATACTAGTTTGATGCGGAGGAACGTCGAGGGGATCGTACCATCAAAGAGCATCGGGTCATCGCGGCCAGGGGGCCTAGGGGTACATGTCTCTTCCAGGAGGTTAACCGAGGTTGACCTGAATGTGTCCTTAGTTGACCTGACGAGCCCTCGGTCAGCCTGAGCGAGCCTCGTTGGGCCTGGAGGGGAACTCGGTCGACCTGAAGTGGCACTCCGTCGACTTGAAGGAGTCATTCGTCCATCCGTGGGGGTTCCAGTCAGCCTAAGGAGCCATTGTTTGGCCTGAGGGTTCCCCTGTCGGCCTGAGGGGGGGGAGGGGGACCTCAGTCGGCCTGATCGGCCTGAGGGCTCTCGGTCGACTAGGGGGGGGGGGGGGAGGTGGCTCGGTCGACTTGATCGAACCTCGGCCGGCTTGGCCGGCCGGCCCTTCGTCGGCCAGTCAGAGGGGTGTCCAGTCGGACTGACGAGCTCTTCTTCGGCCTAAGGGGGCCTCTGTCAGCCTGGAGGGGTCCTCGGTCGGCCTGGATGGAAGCTCTGGGCCTGAGGGGCCCTCGGTCGACTTTAGGGGACCTCGATCGACTTGAGGGAACCTCGGCCGGGTTGAGGGGACCCTTGGTTGGCCTGATGAGCTTTTAGTTCGGCCTGAAGGGCTCTTTGTCGGCCTGAGGGACCCTGTGTCGGTTTGAGGGGACCTCAGTCGGTCTGAGTGGCCCTCGGTATGCCTGAGGAGACCTCGGTCCGCGTGAGGGGACCCTGAGTGGGCCTGAGGACCCTCGCTTGGTCTGAGGGGCCCTCGGTCAGCTTGAGGGGGCCCTCTGTTGGCCTGTGGAACCCTCGGTCGTCCTGAGTGGCTCTCGTTTGGTCTGAGGATCTCAGTAGGGGGCTCTCGGTCGCCTTGAAGGGCCTTCGGTTGGCTTAGTCGACTTGAGAAGACCCCTTTTCGGCCTAAGGTGCCTAAGGTCAGTTTTAGGTGATTTTTCGACCTGAGGGGCCTTCGGTCAGCTTGAGGAGGTCTTCGGTTGGCCTGAGGGGCCCTTAGTCTGCCTGAGTGGCCCTCAGTCGGTCTATAGGGGTCTCTAGTGTGCCTGTGGGGCTCTTCTGTCGGCCTTAGAGGGCTCTCGGTCGATTTGAGAGGCCCTTGGCCGGCTTGAAGGGGCCCTTGGTTGGCCTGAAGGAGAACTCAGTCGACCTGAGGGGACCATCGGTCGGTTCGAGTGGCTCTTGAGCCTTGTCAGGAGTGAGCGGGCCCCAGGCTGGTCTTAGAGGGCTATTGTCCAGACCGGAAAGAACCCGGCGGTCTGAGCCTCAGTTCGTTAAGCCTTAGAGCCTTGGGGGTCCTTGTCGTTCTGAAATTACCTTTGCCAAGCCTGAGAGGGCCCTGTGCCTGTCTGAGAGATCTGTTTACCAGTTTGAAAGGACCCTTAATCGTCCAGGGGGGGGGGGCGTTTCAGGCCTAAGAGAGCCTTAAGTCCCTAAGAGAGGACCCTCCGCTTCTTTGAGAGGATTATCGGTCGACCAGAGATGACCACCGTCTGATCTGAGAGGGCCTTACGCTTGTCTAAGAGGGCCTTACGTTTGTCTAAGAGGGCCATTGTCAGACCTAAGAGGGCCCTGTGCAAGTCTAAGAAAGCTCTCGGTCATTCTGGAGAGCCCTTAACCCGCGCACTGCAGGGGGTTGATATCCGCCCCCCCTCAGGTTTTTCAAAGATAGCGAAAAAACGGCGGCGCCTAGCGCCGCCGGGTTTTCGCACACCTGTCAGGACATCAATTGCGCACACTTTGAAGGAAAAAATAACCTCGGGTCATCTCAGGTCAGGTCACCAGACCAGGTCAAGTGACCCCACCTCCAAAAATGTTTGCAGTTGTGCCAAAGCCAGAGTTTTTCACCAATCAGTAGCCTATTTCACAAAGCAAACAAGTTTGTAATTACAAAGAATTTCTTTGTAATTACAAATAATTTTTACACATGTTTGTAGTTTGGATTTCACAAAACCCCAGGGCAGTAAATCTCAATTTACTATTTACAAACTACTTTACAAAGATATTGTTTGTAAAAATGTTTGCAATTGGACATGTTCTATTTCTCAAAGGTTGACGGAAGTGAGGAAATGTTTGCAATTACAAACTTGTAATTCCAGTGGGTCAGGGGTTCTGAATTTCAGAAACTGCATTGACAGTTGACATTGTTTGACTGTTCAGGTTATTTTCTTGGTGAGGTTGTTACGTTGCCGAGGTTTTTAGGGTAATGGTTTAGTTATGCATAGGTATAGCTGCCCAAAACAAGTTATTTCCCCGAGAGATTCGAACAGGGATCTCCAGCTTTGAAGTCCCATTGCACCTTACCGATTGCGCTGTGAGGGGCGCCTCCGCGCGGAGGAACCGCATGGCGATATAATTGCAGCGGCCAACGATGTCTTGTGCAATGTGCAGTGAACCTTCACCCTTTACGAAGTAAGAAATCGGCTAGGTTAGGTGAACAAATGGTCGAGAAATTCAACGATCTTTCTTTTAAGAGTAGTTCTGTTGTTATGCTCCGCCACCTGGTGAATGGTCAAATTCTGTTTACTCTAACTGTTTACCAAGATGTATTTTTACGATCAGAGTTTGCATTCCGATGAAATGTTAATTAAAAGATTATTCTCCCTATAACTAATTTTATATTGAATAAAAAAATAAACCGCAATGTAAATATTTGTTAAATGAATTTATTAACAATCAAATTGTTTGTCATTAGCATCAAGTTTAATACAAACGTTCTTGATTTCAAGCTTTCTGCTGTACTAACATTTGTGTTTACAATTTTCTTTACAATCGGTAATTCAGAGGTGGCGAATGTTTGTGAAATGTCTTTTTGTGAGGTTTGCAATATTTTCTTGCGTTTGTAATCGCAAACATGTGTAATTACTAACTTCTTTGTGAAATAGGCCTCAGTTTGAAACTTACAGAATGTCATGAGGGTATAAGTACTTATAATTCGTTTATCTCGGAATTTTGATATCGGTGACCTAAGGTCAGGTCAATTTCGTAGCCTCCCCATAATAAGTCAATGGGGAAATATACAAATGCTAAGGATATCCATGATATTAGTCCAATTACTTATGTATCATGTTATTATAGGATATTCTTGATGATCCAAGTGTAGGTTTTGTTCAGTGACCCATATTGGGTCATTTGAGGTCATGCGAGGTCACCATCACTTTTTGGCAATAACTCCCGACATAATGAAGATAGAGGAGTGAAACAGACATCAATGTGTTTGTCTCGTTGAGACACGTCTTCTTAAATGAACATGCCATACTTGGGTCACCACTTGACCTTGACCTGAGGTCAAATTCTTAAGTTAACTTAACAAGGTCACCATGTACATCATTCAAAGCGCCTTGACAAGATAAACACAATGGCGTAAACAGTTTTTCGTTATCTTTATTGCATAAAAAGTTAATCGCGAAAACGATTTAGCAAAAAAACGTAATTTTCTTTTTCTTTTTTGACCTCTGAGGCCTCAAATATTGACCTGATATCAAATTTGAGGACACCTTTGCGATTGCAAATTTCACTGGCTGGCGTTTACTTTTTTGGTTTGTTTCTAACTAGCATAGTTTTTGAGATATATGGGAATTTCTTGAGCGATGTCCTAAAACAGGAAAAAAAAACTGGAAAATTTGACCTTTGATGACCTCTTGTGACCTCAATTTTGACCTGACCTAAACCAATACTGAAATACTTTCGATAGAACATGTATCAAGCTATCAAATTCCGTTTTCCGCGTCTCGCTACGTAGCGTAGTTTTCGAGATCTCAGGGTGGGCGGAAATCAACCCACCTGCAGTTCGTGTTCGGCGCAAAGCCCCTGCAGTGCGCGGGTTAAACGGACTGAGAGAGCCATGTCGGTCGGAAGCAGTCTTGCAGACTCGGACTCGGCATCTGAGTCTATTGGAGTAGGTGATTTTTGCCGGAGTTGGAGTCAGTTAATTATTGTCGACTCCGGCTGGCATGTGACAATTATGGATGAGGAACGTGTTTTTCAGATGCATTTGAAATTGGCCACCGATGGCGATAATTTAACATGTAACGGCTTCGAAATTGTGTTGCTGTCCTTGTCAGTGTTTGCCTATCAATTTCAGTTAACTAGTAATATGTCGATTTTATAGGCAGAAAGAAGGAAATTGGAGGAAAAAAATGGGTATTTTTTCCCCGTATGAAACGGAAAAAAGGGTTTCATAATTGTAATAATTGTAATCGTTTTATAATAAGTATATTATATAATAATTATACACTATATATACATATACATATAGTATTGGACATTTAGTAGGTCAACTTGACCTTTCGGCCGTTGGGCCCCCCCAACCGATTTCATAAAGTTCCACCACTGATTGTTGGATCCCCACCCTAAAAAGTGGGGGACTTGGCCTTCCCAGCCCCCCGGTTTTTACACTTGTGGGTTATGGTATGGGGGGGGTTGTAAATTCATCAATATTTGTGCACATTTAAAGCATTCATATCGAACAAATATCAGCGATCGGAGGAGGAGAAATCGTTCAAAAGTGGGGGGCAGTTAGCATTGCTGCCCCCCCCCCCCCCCCCCCGGCCCCCTGCGTTCCTACGCCTATGCCAGGTCAGGAGAAGTGACCCCACTTCGGAAAGGTTTACGGTAGTATCACAGCCACAGTGTATGACAGAGCAATTTAAAACTTATAGGATCACATAAGGTCATAAATAAGTACCTACAATTCGTGTATCTCAGATTTGTTATATCGATAACCAAAGGTCGGGTGAATTTCGTGACCTCCCCATTATGTCGATGGGCAAATATACAAATGTTTCCTTTTCTGAGGATACGCATCAGATCAGACCAATTACTTCCTGAAAGAGCGCCTGCATTTGGAGCAGGAGGTGGTCGGGAAGATGACCCAGATGCTACAGGGGAAGTCCGCCGAGGAGTTTATTCTCACTGGAAAGGCGATCGTTGGGAACCTGGCACGCTGTGCTCGTGGAACGCGCCGATTCGTTATTGTGTGAAACCACTTACCACGGTAGTCGTCCATATTATACTGTTCTATATTGGTAGATTGCATACATTGTATACGGTGGTATCTATTTTAGCTCAGATTTTCTCCAGAATTAGGCCCTGTATAGTGTTTATTTGTTTGTGTGTCTGGGATGTTTTGAGAAGCATTACGGTGTTACGTGGCTAAATCCGCAGCTCGTACAACAGGCCCCGTCAACCCGCTGCCCGGGCCTGGCAGACCCAGACCGATCCTGAGGGCCAGTCGGCAGGCCCTAAGGGTCAGGGCCGGTCGGCCGGCCGGTGGCACGGGTCGCCGACCCGTTGGTCGAAGGCTCGTGCACTCCCTCGCTAGGTGAAGCCGCGTATTAACGCGAGGTGGCGCTGGCGGGGGCTCTCATATGTGGAAATACGAGCATGTATCAATGAACTTGTGCATGCTTTTCCGAATATCAAAATGTAAACAAACAAAAACAATACAGTGCTACGTATACATTTAATTTTTTTACAGCAGTGGGTAGCTGACAACACTACTATAGCAATGTTAGCTCTTCTCGACTAAAATGTAAATGTGAAAAGGTTGGTTTGCTTAGCTCAAATTATGAGCAATCGGCCGCCATCGGTGGAATTATACCAGCACTGCTGGAAACTGAAACTGGACACATTTGCTATTATGTGGGTAAAGTATGCCCATAGGCGTAGGAACAGGGGGCGGAGGGGGGGGGCGCCTCCCCCCCCCCCCCCCCCCCCCAAAAAAAAAAACATTTTTATTTTATTTTAACATTACGTCTATGGGCGTCGCATGGAAAGAATTGACTTCAGAATGCCCCCCCCCCCCCGCCCAACTTGAACATAGCTCCTACGCCCCTGAGCATGCCCTTTGCTAAAAATGAACGTTTACCGTTATCTAGTGGAAAAACAAACGAGCAAAAACGAGCAATTTTGCTAAAAACGAGCAACGTCTTTGATGATTAACCCACCATTGACTGGGGAGGGGGGCGTTTAACGCCCCTCCCCCCCCCCTGATTTTTTTTTGCAATAGCTTAAAAACTAATAGCGCTATCAACATGAAACTTCGGGTACCTTCTTATAAATCATGTTCGCGTCTTGTGTGCAAAAAAAATCGTCGATTTTTTTTCTTCTCGAGTTATAGCGAATTTAGTGATGTCACTACACACGAGTTTTACACCAAAATCAGCTAAACTTTGCCAAGCTGTACAAATGCCACATTTGAAGCAAAATGCAATTTAAAAAAAAACGCCAAAAGTTAGAAAATTGCAACGGCTAAAAACTGTCTATCTCGGATTTTTGATATTTTTAGTTTTTTACCCCCACAAACTCAAAACACTTTTGTTTTGGGGAAAATGATAACAAAATCAACATTTTCTAAAATATTCAAAATCCCGGAAGATATGTCAGAGAACCATACCTAGGCAACTACCATGCCAAATTTCAAACTGATATATCTATGTTTGACTGACTTATGACATCTAAAGTATGGGTAACTTATGACGTCATATTTTCACATTGCGTCTTTTGGATTTTATTGACTAGATACAGACGAATAAATGCCATCACTGTATTTCTGAGACAAACCTGGTCTAGCAACATGCCTTTTTGTTTAGATTTAACAATTTAAATTGTTGACCTTCGGTGACCTGAATTTGACCTGAAATTGACATTTACTTCACGGAAATGAAGTCAGGTGGTAAAATGACTATTACTATAGAATTATACGTGGAAAATAACTCATAAAACATGTGTTGCATGACTTTCGTAGATATTGTAAGCATAGTGACCTTTTGTGACCTGACCTTGACCTTGACCAACAATCTAACTTTAGCTCATGCGGGATATATATCATACCTTTGGCAGCACTTTGGGTGCAACTGGTCGCAATCGAAGGCTTTGGATGGAAAGTATGGCCCATAAACTCAAATACGCCGATTTTGACCTTTGGCCTGACCGTGATCCGACATTTGAGCTCACTTTGACATTTTCGAGCATGCGTTAGATTCGTCTCATTGAGAGCTTTCGATTGCCGCATTGCGCATCTCGCTGCGATCATTGGTTCGGAAGATAACCAGGGGGCCCCAGTCAATGGCGTTCTGCTGAGACCCCAGTCAATGTCGGGTTAACTATGCGACCGAAACAAAGTATTTCATTCCCCCTCGTTTGATTTGAAGACACTTGGCTTTCCACATCCAAAGTGGCCCACCAGTGAGATTTCCTTACAGGAGGCCCTGGGCCGGAAGCAGCAGTAGCAGCGGCCAAGCGTGGCCAGCGGCTCTCAGCAGACTGGCGGGAGAGTTCCGCACCAGCCGGGCCCCAGCCGGCCAGGCCGCCGCTGATTGGCCGTTGCGGTGACCTCAGACTGTGACGTCACCCACAAGCCGCCAATGGGCGGCGTTCCTCAGGGCTGTGCGACGCAGTATCCACAGCCGGCCGGCACCAGCTGACGGCGGAGGCCCGCTCCTCTGACGTAAATCCATCGTTTGGGCACCCTGGGGCGTAAGCTGAACCCCCTCAGGGTCACCGACCCAATTGGCACTCGTGCATGGTGACTTGCACGAGACCTCCAAATATGGAGTATCTGGCACCATCTGTTTGACTTGTGAAGCCTCTTGAATGATTTTATTTTTTCATTTGACACGTGCCACGTGCCACGTGCTACCCCGAGTGAGGCATGGCCGGAAAGCGAACAGTAAACTCCATCGGCACATCAAATTTTGCCTGGCTAGCTCAATATTCACAGGCAGTAGACGACCATATGTGCCGGGCGTTTTACCCCCCATGGGGGGTTTATTTTGCCCCCTCAGTATCGGCAGCCATTAATAGATTTTGGGCCGCTGTATCGCGCACGTGACCTGAGAGTATCAAGTCTGTGTCACCAACCGTGTGACCTTACCAGGCGAAAAATAAAAATAAATGTTGGCGCCCACTTTTTGGCACTTGGCACGTGCCACGTGCCACGTGATTTACCCGAAAATGATGCCATCATCTGTCCGCAGTGTTGCCAAATCGAACGGTGCCACCCGCATCAAAATCGGACCAGCTGTTTGGGCTCCACGTGTCAATATGCTCCGTTGGACAGACGCACCCACACACCCACACACCCACCACACACACCCACCACCCACACACCCACCACCCACCACCCACACACCCACACACCCACACACCCACACACCCACACACCCACACACCCACACACCCACACACCCACACACCCACACACCCACACACCCACACACCCACACACCCACACACCCACACACCCATACACCCATACACCCACACACCCACACACCCACACCCACACACCCACACGCACACCCACACCCACACGCATACCCACACGCACACCCACACCCACACGCACACCCACACGCACACCCACACCCACACCCACACGCACACCCACACGCACACCCACACGCACACCCACACGCACACCCACACCCACGCACCCACCCACACACCCACACACCCACACACACACACACACCCACACCCACACCCACACACACACCCACACACACACCCACACACACACCAACACACACACCAACACACACACACACACACACACACACACACACACACACACCCGCACACACACCCGCACACACACCCGCACACACACCCGCGCACACACCCGCGCACACACCCGCGCACACACCCGCGCACACACCCGCGCACACACCCGCGCACACACCCGCACACACACCCGCACACACACCCGCACACACACCCGCACACACACCCGCACACACACCCGCACACACACCCGCACACACACCCGCACACACACCCGCACACACACACGCACACACACACGCACACACACGCACACACACACGCACACACACACGCACACACACACGCGCACACACACCCGCACACACACCCGCACACACACACCCGCACACACACCCGCACACACACCCGCACACACACACACCCGCACACACACCCACACACCCACACACACCCACACACACCACACACACACACCCACACACACACACACACACACACACACACACACACACACACACACACACACACACACACACACCCGCACCCGCGCCCGCGCCGCGCCGCGCCCGCGCCCGCGCCCGCGCCCGCGCCCACGCCCACGCCCACGCCCACGCCCACGCCACGCCCACGCCCACGCCACGCCACACGCCCACGCCCACGCCACGCCCACGCCCGCACGCCCACGCCACGCCCACGCCCACGCCACGCCGCACGCCCACGCCCACGCCCACGCCACGCCCACGCCCACGCCCACGCCCACGCCCACGCCCACGCCCA
>JAXIVJ010000911.1:57500-60000 GCA_036785665.1 Chirona hameri
TCTCCGTGTCTGTATAACTGTGCCCGTGTCTGTATAACTGTGTCCGTGTCTGTATAACTGTCTCCGTGTCTGTATAACTGTGTCCGTGTCTGTATAACTGTGTCCGTGTCTGTATAACTGTGTCCGTGTCTGTATAACTGTCTCCGTGTCTGTATAACTGTGCCCGTGTCTGTATAACTGTGTCCGTGCCTGTATAACTGTGTCCGTGTCTGTATAACTGTGTCCGTGTCTGTATAACTGTCTCCGTGTCTGTATAACTGTGCCCGTGTCTGTATAACTGTCTCCGTGTCTGTATAACTGTGTCCGTGTCTGTATAACTGTGTCCGTGTCTGTATAACTGTCTCCGTGTCTGTATAACTGCGTCCGTGTCTGTATAACTGTCTCCGTGTCTGTATAACTGTCTCCGTGTCTGTATAACTGTCTCCGTGTCTGTATAACTGTGTCCGTGTCTGTATAACTGTGTCCGTGTCTGTATAACTGTGTCCGTGTCTGTATAACTGTCTCCGTGTCTGTATAACTGTGCCCGTGTCTGTATAACTGTGTCCGTGTCTGTATAACTGTGTCTGTCTGTATAACTGTGTATGTGTCTGTATAACTGTGTCCGTGTCTGTATAACTGTCTCCGTGTCTGTATAACTGTGTCCGTGTCTGTATAACTGTGTCCGTGTCTGTATAACTGTGTCCGTGTCTGTATAACTGTCTCCGTGTCTGTATAACTGTATGTCTGTGTCTGTATAACTGTGTCCGTGTCTGTATAACTGTGTCTGTCTGTATAACTGTGTCTGTCTGTATAACTGTCTCCGTGTCTGTATAACTGTCTCCGTGTCTGTATAACTGTGTCCGTGTCTGTATAACTGTGTCTGTCTGTATAACTGTGTCCGTGTCTGTATAACTGTCTCCGTGTCTGTATAACTGTCTCCGTGTCTGTATAACTGTGTCCGTGTCTGTATAACTGTCTCCGTGTCTGTATAACTGTCTCCGTGTCTGTATAACTGTGTCCGTGTCTGTATAACTGTGTATGTGCCCAGGGTCCTAGAATTGCTTTCGAGCTGGGGTGCGGAGTGGACAATTCTGGCTACAAATTAGTATGAAGAGTGGACAAAACGTATGCACTCTGCTTTATCAATACCCATTTACCCGCTCACAGGAATTAGTTATTACCTATGCCAATTCTTACCTGTCTTTCCCTCCACAGCCTGTCCATATAATTACATTCATAAACCAGTATCAGGGTTCCAATTATCCAATAGGTACATACATTGTATAATAATGAACGGAAAATGCACAGAAAAACTCGGGAAAAGAGGGGAAATATAATATCCATAGGGTGTCGTTTTCCACCAGAATGTCCCAATGCTGGACACTGGATGAGTTCTGATGATGATTTGGGACTTGAAGGTGCCGTGACTAGTGAGGTTATTTGGCGCACAGACAATGGCAATAATGACAATCAAGAGCGATCTAAAAGCCTGGAAATTTTAGAACATCTCCAAGAAAACCCATAACTCTACAAGTTGTCATTCTAAAGGCATCTAACATCACCACCACACCAAACTATAGAGGAGTGGGGCATTTAGGTGACACTTTAGATGGCATTTGGTAACATTTTTGGTGACCGAACTCTCCGCCGACGACCTACCTTGCGTTTTTTGGTCGCAGCGACTGTGGCGCGCCCTCCGTACAGTGCGGCCTGCTCGGCCTGCCATCTATCGGCCGGCGACAGAACTACGCGTGGCAGCAGCTGACGCTGCTTGTACCGCAGCTGCGTGACCATGATCACGTGACCGGGGTTCTTGGGGTCCTGCACCGTCCTCGTGCGGATCTGGAGAGGGGAGGCAACAGATTCTTAAGATTGCTTTGGAGCTGGGGTGCCGAGTGGAACATTCCGTCTAAAAGAGCATACAGAGTGGACAATTCAATCAGAAAACATGTGTACCCGGTTTTATCAATACCTAATTATCCGCTCACCAGAATCAGTTAAAGGAAATAGTTCATCTTCAACATGGGTTTTGAACTGAAATAGCAGTTTTGTAGCCCGTGTTGAGAAATCCTTATCTGGAACTTTTCTTGGCTGAAAAGACTCCAGCCGAAAATATTTGACTTTTTGGCGAAGGAATACGGCGCATATATGATGTACCGTACCGTCTGAAAGTGCCAGCACTGCCATGGAGCATGCGCAGACCAATAACGCACACCATAAAATTAATAATTTACGACCTTCTGTCCTGAATTGGCGCGATATAGGACCATTTTTAAAAAGAAAAAAAGAAACTGTATTAAAAAATATAATAAAATCGTGTTCTGAAAAAAATTCCGAAGGTGAACTATTTCCTTTAATACTGAATGCCTATGTCAATTCTTACCTGTCTTTCCCTCTACAGGCTGTTCCTATCATTATATCCATAAATCAGTATCAACTATCAGGGTTCCAATTATCCAATACATTTTAACAGGAGTGGAAAATTCACAGTAAAACTCGGGAAAAGAGTGGAAAAATAGTA
>JAXIVJ010000911.1:65000-75000 GCA_036785665.1 Chirona hameri
TATAACTGTGTCCGTGTCTGTAAAACTGTGTATGTGCCCAGGGTCCTAGAATTGCTTTCGAGCTGGGGTGCGGAGTGGACAATTCTGGCTACAAATTAGTATGAAGAGTGGAAAAAAACGTATGCACTCTGCTTTATCAATACCCATTTACCCGCTCACAGGAATTAAGTTATTACCTATGCCAATTCTTACCTGTCTTTCCCTCCACAGCCTGTCCATATAATTACATTCATAAACCAGTATCAGGGTTCCAATTATCCAATAGGTACATACATTGTATAATAATGAACGGAAAATGCACAGAAAAACTCGGGAAAAGAGGGGGAAATATAATATCCATAGGGTGTCGTTTTCCACCAGAATGTCCCAATGCTGGACACCTGGATGAGTTCTGATGATGATTTGGGACTTGAAGGTGCCGTGACTAGTGAGGTTATTTGGCGCACAGACAATGGCAATAATGACAATCAAGAGCGATCTAAAAGCCTGGAAATTTTAGAACATCTCCAAGAAAACCCATAACTCTACAAGTCGTCATTCTAAAGGCATCTAACATCACCACCACACCAAACTATAGAGGAGTGGGGCATTTAGGTGACACTTTAGATGGCATTTGGTAACATTTTTGGTGACCGAACTCTCCGCCGACGACCTACCTTGCGTTTTTTGGCCGCAGCGACTGTGGCGCGCCCTCCGTACAGCGCGGCCTGCTCGGCCTGCCATCTATCGGCCGGCGACAGAACTACGCGTGGCAGCAGCTGACGCTGCTTGTACCGCAGCTGCGTGACCATGATCACGTGACCGGGGTTCTTGGGGTCCTGCACCGTCCTCGTGCGGATCTGGAGAGGGGAGGCAAACAGATTCTTAAGATTGCTTTGGAGCTGGGGTGCCGAGTGGAACATTCCGTCTAAAAGAGCATACATAGTGGACAATTAAATCAGAAAACATGTGTACCCGGTTTTATCAATACCTAATTATCCGCTCACCAGAATCAGTTAAAGGAAATAGTTCATCTTCAACATGGGTTTTGAACTGAAATAGCAGTTTTGTAGCCCGTGTTGAGAAATCCTTATCTGGAACTTTTCTTGGCTGAAAAGACTCCAGCCGAAGATATTTGACTTTTTGGCGAAGGAATACGGCGCATATATGATGTACCGTACCGTCTGAAAGTGCCAGCACTGCCATGGAGCATGCGCAGACCAATAACGCACACCATAAAATTAATAATTTACGACCTTCTGTCCTGAATTGGCGCGATATAGGACCATTTTAAAAAGAAAAAAAGAAACTGTATTAAAAAATATAATAAAATCGTGTTCTGAAAAAAAATCCGAAGGTGAACTATTTCCTTTAATACTGAATGCCTATGTCAATTCTTACCTGTCTTTCCCTCTACAGGCTGTATCAGGGTTCCAATTATCCAATACATTTTAACAGGAGTGGAAAATTCACAGTAAAACTCGGGAAAAGAGTGGAAAAATAGTATCCGCCAAATAGTATCCATAGCAGCGGTGCCGATTTTTCAAAACGGTGGGGGGGGGGGGGCGAACACACTGGCGGATCCGGCCTCTCTCTCCGGGGGGGGCATCTTTTGGTGGCTAAAAGGTACCCCCCATTTTTCCCTCTGCGGATTTGGGTCGGTCCCCTTACTGTATTCGAGCTTAAGAAATTCACTTTTCAAATTCACAAAAAATGATTTTGTGGATTTTTTCTCCCGAAAAATATCAGTTTTGTTTTGGGTCAAAAACACAAGCTTCGCGAATCCGAGATAGCCATTTTGAAGAGGATGTCATTTCCTTTCTTTTAACGTTTTGTGTATTGCAATTTGCTTCAAATTCTATTTTCTACGATTATTAAAACATTATCATTTTTCCACCAAAAATAGCATGACATGACGTCAACGTCCTTATCTCCCAAAATACTGCATCAATTTCATTGGAATTTGGTGAGAAGATTCAGAATTGATGCAGCACAAGGTACTGAAAGGTTGACGCTGATATCGATCATAGTTTTCAAGGTATTGTGAAAATCTGGGAGGGGCAGATTCTGCCCTGCCCCCCCACCCAGCGGGCGCGGGTTAGGTGTCACCGGGGCTGCTTGAATTGCATCAGGTGCGCTGATTTGTCTATAATTGAAAGCAAAGGATACATACAAACTTCAAATTCAATCACTTGAGGGAAAACTTCCGTTTTTATTAAGTTTTCTCCTAAGATCATTGTTTTTCACTTTAAGTGCAGGGAACGCGCGGGGGCATACTTGTATTGAATGCCACTCCCAGATGTGTCTGTGTCTGTGTCCTGTGTGTATGTGTCCTGTGTGATTGTGTCCGTGTCTGTGTCCTGTGTGATTGTCTGCATGTCTGTGTCATGTGTGATTGTGTACGTGTCTGTGTCCTGTGTGATTGTGTACGTGTCTGTGTCCTGTGTGATTGTCTGCATGTCTGTGTCCTGTGTGATTGTGTACGTGTCTGTGTCCTGTGTGATTGTGCACGTGTCTGTGTCCTGTGTGATTGTGTACGTGTCTGTGTCCTGTGTGATTGTCTGCATGTCTGTGTCCTGTGTGATTGTGTACGTGTCTGTGTCCTGTGTGATTGTGTCCGTGTCTGTGTCCTGTGTGATTGTGTACGTGCCTGTGTCCTGTGTGATTGTGTCCGTGTCTGTGTCCTGTGTGATTGTGTACGTGTCTGTGTCCTGTGTGATTGTGCACGTGTCTGTGTCCTGTGTGATTGTGCACGTGTCTGTGTCCTGTGTGATTGTGTACGTGTCTGTGTCCTGTGTGATTGTGCACGTGTCTGTGTCCTGTGTGATTGTGTACGTGTCTGTGTCCTGTGTGATTGTGTACGTGCCTGTGTCCTGTGTGATTGTGTACGTGCCTGTGTCCTGTGTGATTGTGCACGTGTCTGTGTCCTGTGTGATTGTGCACGTGTCTGTGTCCTGTGTGATTGTGTACGTGCCTGTGTCCTGTGTGATTGTGTACGTGTATGTGCCCTGTGTGATTGTGCACGTGTCTGTGTCCTGTGTGATTGTGTACGTGTCTTTGTCCTGTGTGATTGTGTACGTGTCTGTGTCCTGTGTGATTGTGTACGTGTATGTGCCCTGTGTGATTGTGTACGTGTCTGTGTCCTGTGTGATTGTGTACGTGTCTTTGTCCTGTGTGATTGGCTGACTGAAGCCAGTGCTGCTGAAAACGATAGTTATATTTTTTTCCTTCTCGAAGTCATTTAACTTTATACAAATTAAAGGGAGTGTGCCTACTCACATTGCTTATTTGGGGTTATTGACACTGGTCTATAGAACATAATTTTCTGAATTGACCCATGACTTCGTTTCTCCAGATTCGCCCTAGTTGCTGAGATATTCCAAAGACTCAGGAACTTGCTGGGAGCAAAAAGTTGTCGGTAGACTCCAGAGGGCTTCCGCTACTAGAAGCACTGCAACTATCGATTAAACTGCTAGCATATTGTTAGCGCCGGCCAATAGCAATTCAACAAAACAGCTCGTGCACGCTGATAGCAGCAGCCGAACAGAAACTACACGGCCATCATGTTTTTCGATGATGGCCGATGGCCTGTTTTGAAGAAGATATAAATTTAGAGCTACGAAACTTGCACATAATAAAGTTCACAGTGGCAAGAACGTGCTGTGCAAAACTTGTCTTTCTATCTTGCATGATGTGACCGTAATTGTATTGTCTATGTGCGCCGTTTTACATAACATCACCATAGTGGCGATCGTTTTATAGATATCGAAAAAAAAAATAAGCAGAAAAACAATATAAGTGAAAATTCAACTAAAGGGGCTCCAGATGTGAATTTCACCATATACAACAATCAAACCAATAGCTACTTACCGTATTAAAAATATTTTTGACATTCCAAAACAGTAGGCACACTCCCTTTAAGGTTATAAATTTGGGATGACGTCATTATTGACCTATAGACCGCCGCTGATTGACTGACAAAGTGGGATTGGCTGACAAAGTGGCTGTCAGCCAATACGCGGTGGCTGTCAGCCAATAGGCCTAGACCCCATTTTGCAAATGAGAAATTAAATTACTTAAAAACGGTAAGTTTTGGGGAAAATGACCTTAGTATTTTCGACATTTCAATAACGGCCAAAGATAATGGCTATCGCAGTTCAAAACCAATACAAAGGAGAAACATTCCCTTTAATCCGCGCCCTGGTGAGGGGTCATTTCCCCTCCCCCCCCCCCCCCCCCCGTCGTTTTTTTGTTATCATAGCAGGAAAACGGCGGCGCGGAGCGGCGCCAAATTTTGCATAGCTGTTTGGGAATCAATTACTCACACTTTGTTAAAAGTTTTTATTCCAGGTCATGTCAGGTCAGGTCACCAGGTCACTTGAAGTGAACTTACCTCCTAAAATGTTTGTGATCGTGCCAAAGCTACAGTTTTGGTCGGATATATTTTAAACTTGCAGGATATCATGAGTACCTCCAACTCGTTCATCTCGAATTTTTTATATCAGTGACCTAAGGTCAGGTAAATTTTCTGACCCCATTATATAAGTGAATGGGAAAATATACAAATGCTTACTATTCAACGAATCTACATGGTAGGTCAATTTTTTCAGAATCATATTATTTTAGCTCATTATTGATGACCCAGGTGCAATTGCTGCTCAGTGATCCCATCAAGGTCATATGAGGTTGGGGTGCCCATCTCCTAATCTGCCTGTTGCGTTCCCGTCACCATCTCATGGGTCGATCCCCCACCATGTATGACATTCTGCTGTACCATGACCCGAGCGGCGGCCGCCGACGCCTTGTCAGCTACCGCCGTCCCGGCAGTTGTGCTAAGTCAGCATTTACAGAGAGCCATCGTCGAGCGTCCACCCTGTGACAGCGGTGTCGATTTTTCAAAACCGTTCGGGGGGGGGGCGAACACTGGCGGATCCAGGCTCTATCCGTGTGGGGGGCATCTTTTTGTAGCTAATGGGTACCCCCATTTTTTTCCTCTGCGGATTTGGGTCGGTCACCTTATTTTGGTATTCGAGCTTAAGAAATTCAGTTTCCAAATTCACAACAACAACAAAAATGTGGATTTCTTTCGGATTGAATTTTTTTGCTTCAACAACACACTTTCACAAATCCGAGATAGCCTTTTTGAAGAAAATGTAATTTCCTTTCTTTTAACGTTTGTTTGTGCAATTTGCTTCAAAACTCTATTTTCTACGATTGTTCAAACATTTATCATTTTTCCACCAAGAATGGCATGCATGACGTCAACGTCACATCTCCCAAAATACTCAATCAATTTCATTGGAATTTAGTAAGAAGACGTATAATGGATGCTGCACAAGGTACTGAAAGTTTGACGTTGATATCTATCATAGTTTTCAAGTTATTGAGAAAATCCGGGGGGCAGATTCTGCCCCTGCCCCCCCCCCCCCCCCCCCCCAGCGGGGCGCGGGTTAAGTGTCACCGGGGCTGATTGAATTACATCAGGTGCGCTGTTTTGTCCATCATTGAAAGCAAGGGGTACATACAAACTTAAAAATCAATCACTCGAGAGGAAAAAAACTTCCGTTTTCATTCATCAAGTTTTTTCCTAAGATGATTGTTTTTCACTTTCAGTGCGGAGAACACGCGGGGGGCTTACTTATATTGAATGCCCCTCCCAGATTCCTGTGAGGGATTCCCCCCTGATGCCCCCCCCCCCCCCGGATCCGCCAGTGCCAACAATTACCGTCAAGGAGAGCCTCTGCCAGACACTTAAAGAAAATAGTTCACCTTCAACATGGGGTTTTGAACTGAAATAGCAGTTTTGCAGCCAGTGTTGAGAAATCCTTATCTGCAACTTTTCTTGGCTGAAAAGACTCCAGCCGAAGATATTTGACTTTTTGACGAAGGAATGCGGCGCATATATGATGTACCGTACCGTCTGAAAGTGCCAGCACTGCCAGGGAGCATGCGCAGACCAATAACGCACACCATACAATTAATAATTTACGACCTTCTGTCCTGAATTGGCGCGATGTAGGACCATTTTTGAAAAGAAAAGAAACTGTATTACAAAATATAATAAAATCGTGTTCTGAAAAATGTTCCGAAGGTGAACTATTTCCTTTAATGGAATTCATTTTCCCATTTTCCAAATTTGTATAAGCAATTGCGAAAGTTGTGTCATGCTGCGAAAAAATTTCCGGTTTTTGACTGTGGAAAGCTGGATTTTGACTGCTGCAAAGACAATTTTTACAATTTTACGATAAATTGGGAACGCGTGTGGGGGGAGGGGGGATACAAATTAGTATGAAGAGTGGAAAATGCAAAGCCAAAAACCGTATGCACTCTGCTTTATCAATACCCAATTACCCGCTCACAGGAATTAGTTATTACCTATGCCAATTCTTACCTGTCTTTCCCTCCACAGCCTGTCCATATAATTACATTCATAAACCAGTATCAGGGTTCAAAGTATCCAATAGGTACATACATTGTATAATAATGAACGGAAAATTCACAGAAAAACTCGGGAAAAGAGGGGAAATATAATATCCATAGGGTGTCGTTTTCCACCAGAATTTCCCAATGCTGGACACTGGATGAGTTCTGATGATGATTTGGGGCTTGAAGGTACCGTGACTAGTGAGGTTATTTGGCGCACACACAATGACAATAATGACAATCAAGAGCGATTTAAAAGCCTAGAAATTTTAGAACATCTCCAAGAAAACCCATAACTCTACAAGTTGTCATTCTAAAAGCATCTAACATCACGACCACACCAAACTATGGGCAAGTGGGGCATTTAGGTGACACTTTAGATGGCATTTGGTAACATTTTTGGTGACCGAACTCTCCGCCGACGACCTACCTTGCGTTTTTTGGCAGCAGCGACTGTGGCGCGCCCTCCGTACAGCGCGGCCTGCTCGGCCTGCCATCTATCGGCCGGCGACAGAACTACGCGTGGCAGCAGCTGACGCTGCTTGTACCGCAGCTGCGTGACCATGATCACGTGACCGGGGTTCTTGGGGTCCTGCACCGTCCTCGTGCGGATCTGGAGAGGGGAGGCAACAGATTCTTAAGATTGCTTTGGAGCTGGGGTGCCGAGTGGAACATTCCGTCTAAAAGAGCATACAGAGTGGACAATTCAATCAGAAAACATGTGTACCCGGTTTTATCAATACCTAATAATCCGCTCACCAGAATCAGTTATGTCAGTTATGTTATGTCAGTTATCAGTTATGTCAATTCTTACCTGTCTTTCCCTCTGCAGGCTGTTCCTATCATTACATCCATAAATCAGTATCAACTATCAGGGTTCCAATTATCCAATATATTTTAACAGGAGTGGAAAATTCACAGTAAAACTCGGGAAAAGAGTGGAAAAATAGTATCTACCAAATAGTATCCATAGTAGCAGTGTCGATTTTTCCAAACGGTTGGGAGGGGGGGGGTCGAACACACTGGCGTATCCAGCCTCTCTCTCCGTGGGGGAGGCATCTTTTGGTGGCTAAAAGGTACCCCCATTTTTCCCTCTACGGATTTGGGTCGGTCACCTTATTCTAGTATTCCAGCTTAAAGGAAATAGTTCACCTTCGGAACATTTTTCAGAACACGATTTTATTATATTTTGCGCATGCTCCCTGGCAGTGCTGGCACTTTCAGACGGTACGGTACATCATATATGCGCCGCATTCCTTCGTCAAAAAGTCTTCAATCTCGGCTGGAGTCTTCGTCAAATAAAATGGAGTCAAATATCTTCGGCTGGAGTCTTTTCAGCCAAGAAAAGTTGCAGATAAGGATTTCTCAACACGGGCTACAAAACTGCTATTTCAGTTCAAAACCCCATGTTGAAGGTGAACTATTTCCTTTAAGAAATTCACTTTTCAAATTCTCAAAAAAAATGATTTCGTGGATTTTTTTCCCGAAAAATATCAGTTTTTTTGGGGTCAAAAACACAAACTTCGCAAATCCGAGATAGACATTTTGAAGAGGATGTCATTTCCTTTCTTTTAACGTTTTTTTTTATTGCAATTTGCTCCGAACTCTATTTTCTACGATTAATAAAACATTTATAATTTTTCCACCAAAAATAGCATGACATGACGTCAACGTCCTTATTTCCCAAAATACTGCATCAATTTCATTGGAATTTGGTGAGAAGATTTATAATTGATCAGCATACAGTACTGTCAGGTTGACGTTGATATCGATCATAGTATTCAAGGTATTGAGAAAATCCGGGAGGGGCAGATTCTGCCAGCGGGGCGCGGGTTAGGTGTCACCGGGGCTGCTTGCATTGCATCAGGTGCGCTGATTTGTCTATAATTGAAAGCAAGGGATACATACAAACTTCAAATTCAATCACTCCATGGAAAACTTCCATTTTTATTAAGTTTTCTCCTAAGATCATTGTTTTTCACTTTCAGTGCAGTGAACGTGCTTGTATTGAATGCCACTCCCAGATTCCTGTGTGTGTGGGGGGGGGGGGCATTTGCCCCTGATGGCCCCCTGGATCCGCCAGTGCCAGCAATTACCGCCAAGGAGAGACTCTGCCAGACACCTATGGAATTATTTTTCTCATTTTCCAAATTTGTATAAGCAATTGCGAAATTTGTGTCATGCCGGGAAATTTTCCGGTTTCTGACTGGTGGATAGCTGGATTTTGACTGCTGCAAAGACAATTGTTTTTTTACGATTTATGATAACTTGGGAACGCGCGGGGGGGGGGGTATTTTCTTGTATTGAATTGAATTTCTTGTATTGTATTGAATACCCCCAGATTCCTGTGGGGGAGGGGTATTTTCCCCTGATGCCTACTCCCCTGGATCCGCCAGTGGCCGAACAGGGACGGATCCAAGGGGAGCCTATCAGCGCCATGGCTTTACCGAAACCACCCAAATCGGCTGCAAATTCACACATTTTAAAGACATTCTAGGCTACTTGTACAAAGGACAGTATTTGTAATCAATTCATAATGAGAAGAAAACAAAACAGACGAAATCTCATGACTTTTGTTTTGGAATTCTGTCGGACGGCCCCTCAAACCAACGTTTTGGGTCGGTCTGCATCCGCCAGCAGGCCCGAGCCCTTACTTGGAACCCTTACTTAGTAAAATGGCAATGTTAACCTGCCATTGACTGGGGGAGGGGGAAATATCTCCCCTTGACGAATTTTCGCAATACCTCAAAAACCAATAGCGACATCAACGTGACACTTTGGGTACCTTCTCCTACACCAATTTTACGTCTTCTGTACATAAATGAGGACATTTTGTCGAAAAATTTAGATATAACGAATTTAGTGACGTCACTACACACGAGTTTGGGGAATTAGAAAAGCTCAATTTTAAGAGATCATACAATGTCTGTTTTGAGAAAAATGCAATACAAAAACGTCAGAAAATAGTAAATGGCAAGGGCTACGAAATAGATTATCAAAATAGTGTTTGACCCGTAAAAAAATAATAAAGGAAATCAATTAAAAAAAGCATTTCTTCGGAAAAATGCCCTAAAAATCAAACATGGCAAATATGTAAAAAATTCACCGCATTTCGCATCTTTATGCATAGAGAGGGGATTTAGAACAAACTTTTCTTAGCGAAGCTGCGTAGACTTTCTTTTGAAATAGGAAACGCGTCAATTTGTTGCCTATTTCAGGCGGTTTGGGAGGCTTGGCCGCTTTGACCCCTCTTGGATCCGCCAGCGGCCAAAAACATGGGGGGGGCGAGCGGGTACCATTGGGGGGGGGGGGGGGAACTCAACATTGGGGGGGGCCGAGTGCCACCCCAAAAGTATATAAATCGACACCTATGCCCTGTGACCATGTGACTCTGTATTCCGGTCTGTCAGACCGCCGCGCAGTAACGGGTTCGACCAATCAGGAATAGTCGTATTTAGACCAATCAGGCCACAAGGGGTCGGCCTCAATGCGCGGAGACAGGGGTGTTCAATTAGGGTTCCAATTATCATCTCAGTCCTTCTTCCGCCGACGCTCACGACGCTCGGACGTGTTTCACTGTCGCTCCCGCAATATTTAC
>JAXIVJ010000911.1:85000-107500 GCA_036785665.1 Chirona hameri
AACACAGCATGACCTGAAGTGTTTCTGACATGAAATAGCGGGCACATGAAGAACACAGCATGACCTGAAGTGTTTTTGACATGAAGAGCGGGCAAATGAAGCACAGCATGACCTGAGGTGTTTCTGACATGAAATAGCGGGCACATGAAGAACACAGCATGACCTGAAGTGTTTCTGACATGAAATAGCGGGCACATGAAGAACACAGCATGACCTGAAGTGTTTCTGACATGAAATAGCGGGCACATGAAGAACACAGCATGACCTGAAGTGTTTCTGACATGAAATAGCGGGCACATGAAGAACACAGCATGACCTGAAGTGTTTCTGACATGAAATAGCGGGCACATGAAGAACACAGCATGACCTGAAGTGTTTCTGACATGAAATAGCGGGCACATGAAGAACACAGCATGACCTGAAGTGTTTCTGACATGAAATAGCGGGCACATGAAGAACACAGCATGACCTGAAGTGTTTCTGACATGAAATAGCGGGCACATGAAGAACACAGCATGACCTGAAGTGATCCTGACATGAAATAGCGGGCACATGAAGAACACAGCATGACCTGAAGTGATCCTGACATGAAATAGCGGGCACATGAAGAACACAGCATGACCTGAAGTGATCCTGACATGAAATAGCGGGCACATGAAGAACACAGCATGACCTGAAGTGTTTCTGACATGAAATAGCGGGCACATGAAGAACACAGCATGACCTGAAGTGTTTCTGACATGAAATAGCGGGCACATGAAGAACACAGCATGACCTGAAGTGTTTCTGACATGAAATAGCGGGCACATGAAGAACACAGCATGACCTGAAGTGATCCTGACATGAAATAGCGGGCACATGAAGAACACAGCATGACCTGAAGTGTTTCTGACATGAAATAGCGGGCACATGAAGAACACAGCATGACCTGAAGTGTTGCTGACATGAAGAGCGGGCAAATGAAGCACAGCATGACCTGAGGTGTTTCTGACATGAAATAGCGGGCACATGAAGAACACAGCATGACCTGAAGTGATCCTGACATGAAATAGCGGGCACATGAAGAACACAGCATGACCTGAAGTGTTTCTGACCTGAAATAGCGGGCACATGAAGCACACAGCATGACCTGAGGTGTTTCTGACATGAAATAGCGGGCACATGAAGAACACAGCATGACCTGAAGTGATCCTGACATGAAATAGCGGGCAAATGAAGCACAGCATGGCCTGAAGTGTTTCTGGCATGAAATAGCGGGCACATGAAGCACAGCATGACCTGAAGTGTTTCTGTCATGAAATAGCGGGCACATGAAGCACAGCATGACCTGAAGTGTTTCTGACATGAAATAGCGGGCACATGAAGAACACAGCATGACCTGAAGTGATCCTGACATGAAGAGCGGGCACATGAAGAACACAGCATGACCTGAAGTGTTTCTGACATGAAATAGCGGGCACATGAAGAACACAGCATGACCTGAAGTGATCCTGACATGAAATAGCGGGCACATGAAGAACACAGCATGACCTGAAGTGATCCTGACATGAAATAGCGGGCACATGAAGAACACAGTATGACCTGAAGTGATCCTGACATGAAATAGCGGGCACATGAAGAACACAGCATGACCTGAAGTGATCCTGACATGAAATAGCGGGCACATGAAGAACACAGCATGACCTGAAGTGATCCTGACATGAAATAGCGGGGCACATGAAGAACACAGCATGACCTGAAGTGTTTCTGACATGAAATAGCGGGCACATGAAGAACACAGCATGACCTGAAGTGTTTCTGACATGAAATAGCGGGCACATGAAGAACACAGCATGACCTGAAGTGATCCTGACATGAAATAGCGGGCACATGAAGAACACAGCATGACCTGAAGTGTTTCTGACATGAAATAGCGGGCACATGAAGGACACAGCATGACCTGAAGTGTTTCTGACATGAAATAGCGGGCACATGAAGAACACAGCATGACCTGAAGTGATCCTGACATGAAATAGCGGGCACATGAAGAACACAGCATGACCTGAAGTGATCCTGACATGAAATAGCGGGCACATGAAGAACACGGCATGACCTGAAGTGTTTCTGACATGAAATAGCGGGCACATGAAGAACACAGCATGACCTGAAGTGATCCTGACATGAAATAGCGGGCACATGAAGAACACAGCATGACCTTAAGTGTTTCTGACATGAAATAGCGGGCACATGAAGAACACAGCATGATCTGAAGTGATCCTGACATGAAATAGCGGGCACATGAAGAACACAGCATGACCTGAAGTGATTCTGACATGAAATAGCGGGCACATAAAGAACACAGCATGACCTGAAGTGATCCTGACATGAAATAGCGGGCACATGAAGCACAGCATAACCTGAAGTGATCCTGACATGAAATAGCGGGCACATGAAGAACACAGCATGACCTGAAGTGTTGCTGACATGAAATAGCGGGCACATGAAGAACACAGCATGACCTGAAGTGTTTCTGACATGAAATAGCGGGCACATGAAGAACACAGCATGACCTGAAGTGTTTCTGACATGAAATAGCGGGCACATGAAGAACACAGCATGACCTGAAGTGTTTCTGACATCAGCAAAAAAAAACAGTATAAGTCCAAAACTATACTATCAAATCAACGACCCATGCACTAAAAAAAAAAAAATGGTATGTCAGCTATCACAAGCACAACACAGATACAGAGACATCTGAACAGATATTATCTCTTCTCGCTTACTTTTCTTTAGAGATATAAGACACAGCGCCCTCTCACATCTCTCCAAAATACTGCCCTGGAGTAAGGCCCTTTGACCTTAGGACGCGTAATTAGCGAAGCTGTTTCAGTGTCTGCCCCCCTGGCGTGTCTCAATCACCGATGATGATTGGGGTTTTAGGGCGCACCGACTGCTTGTGGTCACTTGACGCCCACGTCTCACTCACCGACGGGCGAGCAGCGGTCGCCGGGCACCAGGTCGGAGATGTCATTGTTCCGCTCGTGCGGTTGCCGCCACCGGGTCATTCTCAGATTGATGGTGCGCCGCAGGACGTTCGGCGGCAGCTGCACCTGTAACAGCAAGGTCATAACGTGAAGGTCATAACGATGATCCAGGGTCACCAGTCTTGAAGCGGCTGATGAAATCGCATACACCGATTTGAATGTTGCCTTTTGAAAGAAAATCGGCCCAGCCGTTTCGGAGCTTCATGTTCGCTGCAATACCAAACCAGTTTTGTTTTGCTTTTTGAAGGTCATAACGATGATCTCGGGCCACCATTTTTTAAACGGCTGATAAAATTGCATACCCCGAATCGAATGGTGCCTTTGGAAAGAAAATCGGCCCAGCCGTTCCTGAGTTTCAGGATGGCAGCCATACCAAAAATCCGTTTTTTTTCTCGGCTTTTTGAAGGTCATAACAATGATCTAGGGTCACCAGTTTTGAAACGGCTGCACTGGAGAAAACAATTTGAGAACACCTAGCAAACGTTCTCAAATGACGTCAAGCTTCGTTCTCACATTCTCTCACAAAAGTATTTTGTTCGTACTCTTGTAATACCAGTTTCTGACTGTTCTCACGTTACACCAGAATGCATTCTTCAGAAAACTCGTCAAGGGAATTCTCACATTAGAACACTTCCCGTGTGAGGATTCAGTAGCTGGTATACAAGACGGGACAGAGGGGCCCACCGGACCACCTAAGAGGGGCACAGCATTTCATAAGTTGCGGGGGCCACGGGCCAGTGTTTCCCCCGTGTGTGCCTCTGGTAGGCACACTTCGTGTCTTATTACGAGAGAGCGCGAAGCGCTCGCTCGTCTTTACGTGGTATATGGAAAAAATCTGAATATGAGCGGCCCGGCCCGGCCCGACCCGTGGCGACGCTTTTGAGCTCACATCTCTGCAACCACACGTCCGACTGACAAGCCGACTTCTTTGCTGAACAGCCCCATCCAATCTACCCTGTTTGAGACCAGTGCCGACTCATGTAGGTGACTACCTCTGCGTGTGGCGCGTGCCGCGTGAGGGGTGTTGAAAAGTGTTTTCTCGCAAAAACTCGGCAACGGCTGAGCCGATTGTGTGCAAATTTGGTGTGTGGTTAGGGACCCCTCAGCCGCCACATTTCCACAAGTCATGGGTGGGGTGCCTCTGCACGTGCGCACGTGCACGCCCCTATTTTATATCTCAGGAACGGCTGAACCAATTGCGTTCTAATTTGGTGTGTGGTTAGGGACCTCTCAACCGCCAGTTTCCCACAAGTCAGGGATGGGGTGCCTCTGCACGTGCGCACGTGCACATCCCTATTCTATATCTCAGGAACGGCTGAGCCGATTGTGTTCAAATTTGGTGTATGGTTAGGGACCCCTCCGTCGCCGCCACTTACCCACAAGTCATGTGTGGGGTGCCTCTGCACGTGCGCACGTGCGCACCTTTTTTGTATCTCAGGAACTACTTGCCCGATCGGCTTGAAATTCACCATACATTTATTTTGCGCTCGCTCGTTCATCGCCAACTACGGCGCCTTACTGGTTTTATATATTTATCATGTTTCTCCTTAGACGGAGCTTCGACCCTTTACAGATTTTCGCGAAAACCTCGCTTTCTATATTTCGCGGTGGGCCCCTTCGGTTGAAAATAAAAAATGAAAACTTTCACTTTTCATTTGTAAAAAATGCATTCGTATTTGGTATTATTATTTGTTTTTAATCCTCGCCTCTGCCGCGGAGTGTTCGGCGGAGTGTTGATCGGCTGGCCAGTCAGAGAGCCCGGGCTGCTCGGGCGGGGACGGCGGCGGCGGGTCGTCGGCGGCAGGATCGTCTGCAGCAGGATCGTCTGTAGCAGGATCGTCGTGATCGGCCGGCTCAGATCCGCACTGCTGGGGCTGTCCAGCCCCGGAGGACGGCGGCACAGACTCCGGGACCCGCTGTTTGCCGCGCATCAGCAGCTCGCCGGCACCGAACGTGACCAGTAGACCTCCCGGCGTGGCTGGCACAGGAGGAACGCGGCACGGGCGCATCACTCACAGAGCGGGCACATGAAGCACAGCATGACCTGAAGTGTTTCTGACATGAAATAGCGGGCACATGAAGAACACAGCATGACCTGAAGTGTTTCTGACATGAAATAGCGGGCACATGAAGAACACAGCATGACCTGAAGTGTTTCTGACATGAAATAGCGGGCACATGAAGAACACGGCATGACCTGAAGTGATCCTGACATGAAATAGCGGGCAAATGAAGCACACAGCATGACCTGAAGTGTTTCTGACATGAAATAGCGGGCACATGAAGAACACAGCATGACCTGAAGTGATCCTGACATGAAATAGCGGGCACATGAAGAACACAGCATGACCTGAAGTGTTTCTGACATGAAATAGCGGGCACATGAAGAACACAGCATGACCTGAAGTGTTTCTGACATGAAATAGCGGGCACATGAAGAACACAGCATGACCTGAAGTGTTTCTGACATGAAATAGCGGGCACATGAAGAACACAGCATGACCTGAAGTGTTTCTGACATGAAATAGCGGGCACATGAAGAACACAGCATGACCTGAAGTGACCCTGACATGAAATAGCGGGCACATGAAGAACACAGCATGACCTGAAGTGATCCTGACATGAAATAGCGGGCAAATGAAGCACAGCATGACCTGAGGTGTTTCTGACATGAAATAGCGGGCACATGAAGAACACAGCATGACCTGAAGTGTTGCTGACATGAAATAGCGGGCACATGAAGAACACAGCATGACCTGAAGTGATCCTGACATGAAATAGCGGGCACATGAAGAACACAGCATGACCTGAAGTAATCCTGACATGAAATAGCGGGCACATGAAGCACACAGCATGACCTGAAGTGATCCTGACATGAAATAGCGGGCACATGAAGAACACAGCATGACCTGAAGTGTGTCTGACATGAAATAGCGGGCACATGAAGAACACAGCATGACCTGAAGTGTTTCTGACATGAAATAGCGGGCACATGAAGAACACAGCATGACCTGAAGTGTTTCTGGCATGAAATAGCGGGCACATGAAGAACACAGCATGACCTGAAGTGTTTCTGGCATGAAATAGCGGGCACATGAAGAACACAGCATGACCTGAAGTGTTTCTGGCATGAAATAGCGGGCACATGAAGAACACAGCATGACCTAAAGTGTTTCTGACATGAAATAGCGGGCACATGAAGAACACAGCATGATCTGAAGTGTTTCTGACATGAAATAGCGGGCACATGAAGAACACAGCATGACCTGAAGTGATCCTGACATGAAATAGCGGGCACATGAAGAACACAGCATGACCTGAAGTGTTTCTGACATGAAATAGCGGGCACATGAAGAACACAGCATGACCTGAAGTGTTTCTGACATGAAATAACGGGCACATGAAGAACACAGCATGACCTGAAGTGTTTCTGACATGAAACAAAAACAGTAAATAAAAAACTATACTATCAAATAACCGACCAAAACTGGTATGTCAGCTATCACAAGCACAACACCGATACAGAGACATCTGAACAGATATTATCTCTTCTCGCTTACTCTTCCTTAGAGATATAAGCCACAGCGCCCTCTCACATCTCTCCAAAATACTGCACTGGAGTGTGGGGCCTTTGACCTTAGGACGCGTAATTAGCGAAGCTGTTTCAGTGTCTGTCCCCCTGGCGTGTCTCAATCACCGATGATGATTGGGGTTTTAGGGCGCACCGACTGCTTGTGGTCACTTGACGCCCATGTCTCACTCACCGACGGGCGAGGAGCGGCCGCCGGGCACCAGGTCGGAGATGTCATTGTTCCGCTCGTACAGCAGCCGCCGCCGTGTTGTTCTCAGAGTGGAGGTGCGTCGCAGGACGTTCGGCGGCGGCTGAACCTGTAACAACAGAAGACGTCACACCAGGGTCCTAGGATTGCTTTGGAGATGGGGTGCAGAGATAAAAATGCTGGCTAAAAATCAGCATAAATAGTGCACAATTCAACCAAAAAAACTTATGTACTCAGCTTTAATCAGGCGCACACGCAGGATTTTCGTAATGGGGAGGGGGACGACCTCAAGGGGGCCTTGTCAGACCACGAGGGGGTCCCAACATTGCGGACCCAATAAGGACATTGTGGTATCGTGAGTCGTGCTGCGCTGCCTAGCGGACAGCGCCGCGGTCATAGTTTCAGGTATTGCCGCTAGTGTCGCTGGCATCGTCTGTGGCGCGGTAGTCTGGCGCCAAGTCGCGCGTGTGCGCTCGCCGCGTAGTGTTGCCGCTCCTCATCACGAACATTCGCCAATACAGAGATACGGACTGTGACCCTCGATTCTGAGAACGACGATGTTACCTTGGCGACGAGACTGAGATGGACAGTGAACCTCAAGCCATCGTCGTGGGAATTGGCGGTGTGGCGGGTACAGCGGCCGGCAAGATGGCTCGCCACGGCCGAAGCGGAATGCGCGGTAGCCGGTAAGCAGGAACGTAGGAACGTCACGAAAAGTAGGGGGGGGGGCAGTGAAACTGTGATCTTGTTTTGAGAGTACCCCATTCCCCATATGGAAGATTTCTTTGCAGATTTGGGCTGTTCTCGTCTTGGCGAACCTTTTGCCATCAAACACTTTTCTCACCAAGCAAAAATAAAGATTTTAGTCAACAAAAATGGCCGAAAGGTGAGTGGGCCATGGCCCCCCGCCCGCCCCCCCCCCCCCCCCTGTTCCTACGCCTATGCCGGTAAGGATAGTGGCCACAATCGAATTGTCGAATTCGAATGTCGAATTCGAATGTCGAATTCGTGACCCTGGGATAACCTGGCCCATTTTATTCCGACTCCGACCGCCGCCGGGTCAGGTCACGCGGTGCTGTTCTGCTCAGCCTGCCCACTCGTTTGTGAGGAGACTGTGAGGGGAGCGGGCGCGAGCAACAGTGTCATTGTTTGCGAGCCTGGCCTAACTAGCGGTGGCGGCGAGTGTACTGGTGTTTGAAATCAACTAGCAGGTATGGACGAGGCAGGAGTTAAACGCGCTCTCATCGAGGCAATGAAGGAGCCGGTGTTCCTTCAGATGCTCCAAGAGCAGGTGAGAGCGGCAGTCACCGAAGCGGTCAAGGAAGCGGTGTCTGCTAAAAGACCACGAGATAGACGCACTCAAACTCAAACAAACTAGAGAGCAAGTTAACGATCTAGAACAATACTCGAGAAGACTCTCCCTCACCATATCGGACATTCCCGAGGGTGGCATCAACGAAGACACGAATCGGCTCGTCGTTGACACGGCCAAGATGGCTGGGGTCACACTGACACCCAACGACATAGACCGCTCCCACCGAGTGGGAGTTCCAAAAGCCGGTAAAACTAGAGCCATCATAGTTCGACTCAACACCTTCGCTAAGCGCCAGGAGCTATATAACGCTCGCAAGGAGCTGAGGCAGGCGCGCACGACCCCGGGATCCAGTGTCTCGGTGGAGACAGCGAAGAAGACGTTCATTTCGGACAACCTGACGCGCGAAAATCAGTATATTCTCTTCAAAGCGCGCCAATTGAAAAACGAGAAGAAAATCTGGGCGGCGTGGTCTGAGGTTGGCCGTCTGAAGTCAGAGTGCGGGAAGGTGGACCCACGAAGATCGTCAGGTCGCTGGACGATCTGGTCAAGCACGCCGGCCCTCTGCTGCAGGACCGACCGGAGGCTCCACCCACTCGGGAGGCGGACTAGGGCCGAATCACCAGACAGCGGTCAAAGCATTGATGGAGTAGTGCAGCAGTGCTGGAGACGCTCGCCTCGGTCAGTGGGCCCCATCCTCACGTGCCTGACACCGCCCCTGGTCTATCTCTCGCCTTCGCTCGCCCTACGCCTCGCGCCGCCTCTGGCGCGTGACCCGTGCCCCGCTGCCGGGCGGCCGGCGCGGGGACCACCAGTGAGCGGGCGAGTGTAGTGGAGGCCGGCGGGGCCTGGCGGTGCGTCAGACTGGTGGGCTGAGGACTGGCGACCCGACAGTCTGGTGGGCTAGTCTAACGAGTTACTGGACTAGACGAACGAGCAACTGGACTGGTCTGGTGGACTGCCCGGTGGACTGGAGGGTCGGAGCTCCGACCTTACCTGGTAACGGATAAACTGGACTCTTCTTGCCCGAACCCATACTTTCAAACCCATTCGAAACCATACGGATGACGGACAGCGTAGCAAATCTACGAGACCTGATCTTCACAAATAACAAGGACATTATCAGCTGTAGTGGCACACTGTCATCATTTGCCCAGTTAGATCACTTTCTGATATTTGCCAAACTCACTTTAACAGTTACACATGCAAATTATAACGGAACACACAAGACGATATGGGACTTCGTAAACATGAACGCACCACTCTTAAAGGGAATAGGTCACCTTGAAAGTTGTCTCGAAGTTCAACCATACGGTGCATCTTGAGCTCAAAACTACGAATATGACTTTGGTTTGGACAACTGATGGATATATGTGGAGAAAGAAGTAAGTTTCTCTTTCTATTTCACGAGAAATCGTACGATAGCAGCAGGCGTTACGGCTCCCCCGCTCCGCCTGACGCCAAGTACAGTCTCTGACAAGAGGCCGCCGCGCCGCCCGGGCGGCTGAGCGGATATTAACTAGGCGTCGTGACCAGGGACTACATGCCAGAGAGTGTACCTGCCTCCGGCGGCGAGCCGGCGGCGGCGAGCGGCGAGCGAAAGGAACTGATCGTGGCCCGGAACAGCGGAATTGAAACCGGGCCCACTAGTCCTGTGTCGAAATTACTTAACGTAGGGAGGTTATTCTTTCACCACAACCCATTTTTAGATCTGCTCTACAAATCTTCTATCTCAGTCCAAAACTACATGTTAAAGGTGAACTATTCCCTTTAACTAGCCTGCTGATAGACTGACTGGACACATTTTCTAGACAAAGATTTAGACACAGCGACAGACGAATTCATCAACGTTTTACGCAAAGCTGCCATTGAATCCATACCAACCAAGCATATAACACTTAAAACAAGTGACATACCTTGGATAACAGCTGAACTACGACAAAACATTAGGAAACGTGAACGCCTCTTCAAAATAGCTAAACAAACACAGACCAATCAGAAATGGGCTCAGTAGCGACACCAGCGCAATATTGTTACATCCATGAACCGGCGGCTAAAAGCAGAACACATACGCGCACAAGTACAAGAATTAATAGTACAGAAACCCAATCCATACAAATATCACCAAACACTCCGCACCATCACAGGACGCACACGCGATGACGCCATACCACCACTCGTAGGACACGACGGAGACATCATTACCGACGATTTCAACAAAGGGACACTACTGAACGACTATTTTGCCTCTCAATCGACGACATACCCGACACACACCAGCCACCACAAACCACCCAAAACACGCCGATACCCACTCTTGAGCGTATCACGACCACCGAACAAGAAGTATTGAATATATTGAATTATCTTGATGCTAACAAATCCACTGGCCCTGACGATATACCCGTAACACTACTAAAGCTAACCGCACTAATAATCGCCAAACCCCTGTCGGAATTGTTCAATAAATCCCTTGAACTAGGAATCTACCCCAGCAAATTCAAGGAAGCGCACATCTAGCCAATCTTAAAAAAAAAACAAAGGCTCCTCGTCTGATCACGCATGCTACAGACCCATAAGCATCTTGTCGGGCCTTTCTAAAGTATTCGAAAAAATTGTCTACAACAAAATGTACACACATTTAATCGAACACTCTCTTCTAACTGAAAAACAGAGTGGGTATCGGCGGCACCACAGCACAGTACAACAGTTGCTTTACCTCACACACAATATTTACAAACCACTTGACTCTGGACGAGACTTCACCGCCATATACTTGGACATTTCAAAATATTTTGATAAAATTTGGCATCAGGGCTTATTGTACAAATGCAAGAATGATTTTGGACTTTCTGGCAAACCCCTGGAATGGCTCAAATCTTACCTAAAAGATAGAAAACATCGAGTTAGTATTACTAGAACGATTTCGGCCTCCCAAATTATAAACGCCGGATGTCCACAAGGATCAGTTCTGGGGCCACTACTTGCTCTTATTCACCTTGACGGACTCTCGACCCGGACGCAAAATGACATCTTATTTTTCACCGACGATACTTCTCTTTACGCATCCCACAAGATGAGCGACTTACACGCGACAAAACTTTCTCTTCAACGTGACCTAGACGAAATTCATGCATATGGTCGAGAATGGGCCATCACTTTCAACACCACAAAAACAATACAACAAACTTTCTCTCACCAAGCACCCACACTTGCATTCGGAGGCAATGCAATGCCAAAGCAAAACAATCACAAACATCTCGGCTGAACGTTTTCTACAGACCTGCGATTTCATCACCACGTAAACGAGATCTGTCTAAAAGTAAACAAAACGCTCGGTCCACTCTATCCTGTAGCACAGTATACCTGCCACGCCCCATTCTTGACCAAATCTACCAAATCTGCGTGAGACCACACTTTGACTACGCAGACACTATCTACGACGGACACATCACGATACATGACGCTACTAGACTCGAAACGTTACAAAACAGAGCAGCCAGACTCACAACAGGAGCGCTTTTCCGGACATCGACTGACACATTACGAACATAACTAGGATGGGACAAACTGCCAACCAGACGACGCATCCACTGACTGACATTGTTTCAGAAACTGAGCCACCCCACACATCACGTTCCCGGTTACATCACAGACATCATACCACGAACACGAATACAGGACACAAATAGAGCGTTTAGGAATGCAAACACGCACAGCCACGAACGACCCCACACAACTTCATACCAGCGATCTTTTTTCATCCAAACAAACAAGCAGTTCAATCAGCTACCGGAAACAACACGAGGTCTCACACACACTGCTTCCAAAAATCATATCATTGAGCAGCTGGGATTATCAAATCCTCCGCATTTCTATACAGATGGGTCAAAAATGGGTAATATTCACCACACCAGATTGAGAAGCGAAATGTTCCATTTGAATTCTCATTTATTTCAACTCCAAAAATCGGACACACCAGCATGTCCCTGCGGTCACCAAATGGAAAATGTTAAACACTTTATAATTGCATGCCCCAAATACATCCTCGAAAGAAACGCACTGTTCGAAAAATTTGTCAAACACACTGCATTGTTATTTCAAAAATATCCCGACCTACATACAACTCCAAATCCTCATGCATGGACGGAATCTCGACGGCGGCGATGGTCGCGCGGTGGCTAAGTATCTTCAGACCTGTATTTTGACATTAAGAAGTTTTGACTGCGATAGTAGCAGATACATTTTTAGCGGACGAGCGAGACGAGCCCGGCGAGGTGTGCAGTGACGGGCGGGCTTCTCTTAGCCATATGCCTGCGGGCCTGACGTAGCGGCGGCGGTGGAGGTACTCGATACAATGCATGTTTACTTTGAGTTGGTACCTTCACTTAAAGGGACATTCCCACCTTAACATTCGTTTTGAGTTGAGATAGCCATGTTGTTGGATTTGCTTTGAAAGTAAGTAGGGTAGCAGTTGAAACAACCACATAGGTCTATTCGAAAAGAAATTCGAGCTTGGTCTTGACAATTGTAACAAATAAACCCCACGTGTATTTGAATAGTGGTTTAAAGCCGATGACGTCGTCTCTCTTTACCCAATGGTGATGATAGTCGACTTGTTTTAAGGTAAACCTTGGAGATATTTACGCGTTTCGTTTCTCGATCGCTGGGTGTATTATATTTGCCGTGGGTTATATCAGGATAAATAGACTTCTATAAAGTGAAACTCTAATGCAATTTGCAAACGATGCCAAGAATTCGATGTATGGTATGTGGAGTTTTCAGTGACAAGACTTCGGTGGTCAAGTGAGTGTGACACAGTTTACCTGGTACCTGCTTGTATTTGAATCGCCAGAACTGTCTGACAAAAATTGTGCCAAACTTTGGCAGCGTAAAGGATTTATCTATAGCTCTATTTAGCTCAATAATGATGTCATCAACCCAAATTTTAAAAACTTCATTATTATAAATTGAGTGAAGTTTTCGAGAGAAAAAAATATCACCATCGTTTTCAGCAGCACTTACTTCATATTTTCGGGTACAACCGGCGTATATTTGACAACTTTCAGAAAGGTGACAATGTCCCTTTAACCCTATTTGTAACAGGCTCCTGGCTACCCCTATTTGTAACAGGGGGGGGGGCGGATTCCGCCCCCCCCCCCCCCCCGGAGATCTCGAGATCTAACCGTCCGATTTTCAAAAATGAAACGGCGTTTGGTTCCCCTCAACACGATCTACATTTCTAAATAATAAAATAAAATAAAAATTGATAGGGGGGCAAAAGGGGGGCAAAAACCAAAATTTTTAGTGGTATTTTTGATCCCATATAGCTTCCATGTTTATTGACCGATTTCAACACAATTAATACGAATCGATAGAGATTGAATTGGGAATTGATATATACCAGTGGCGTTTGAAAATTCAAAAATCATAGGCGTGTGCAGGTCACTCAATATGGGGGTGAAGTAAATGCGTAATAAAACCATTGTTTATGTTTTTTTAAATAAATGAAATGGTATGTGATTGTGACATTAGAAAAAACAGTTAAAAATCATATTTTTTGCCATAGGCGGTACCAAGTTAGTGAAAAAGGGGGGTAAAATTGGGGGGAAATATTAACCGCAGACAAGTTGCTACCCAGCACTATAAATATGTTACTGATCGTAGATAGTTCCTTTTTGCATGTTGTACTTCATCATAGGCGTATCCAGGATCCAAACTGGGGTGGCTCAATACCTTTTGATAAGTATATTATCCGCTATTATGATACTAACTAGTCAACAGTGACTAATTCACTTACAACTTCAATTAACATTGCTTACCCCTTTTACCTTACCTGGACTCGCCTATTATCTTATAATCGTTCGTAGAGTAGCCTGTGGTGCGTGTTTCATCCGAAAACTACAGTATGTTATGTCATTGTACACCCATGCCTCTTAGTTTCCTTGCAATAATATGACCCCCTTTCTTCCATTCCTGAGCGCGCCTCTGCAAGCAAATGACTTTATTCCCTTTTCTGACCTCATATGTGCATATATCATTATAAGCTAACCGTCTATTGCGCCGTTATCGCTGGCATATCGTCATCACCAAGACAGTCACCCCCTTTTCATGTGCCTGAACACGCCCCTGAAACTCTATATGTAATAAATTATGCAAATAATGGAAGCAGAAGCTGTCTTTTACATCTTGATAACTATAAATGTCCCTTACATTGCTCTATTTGCTTCCCGCCAAGCATTGAATAGTTCCTGGAAACCCCCCCTTTTCAAGCCCCTGAAACCGCCTCTGCCATGTAATTTTTATGATATTTCATTAACATCAACTAATTTGCACTTGTTGCAATCACCTTGAACCGATGTAACTCCTTCATACTTGAGGCAGTTAGGAAGAAACCGTGAAGATCGCATTTCCGTATTATCGCCAAATATCGCCTCCGAACCCACCCAAAACTGTACCCTGGAACCGCCTCTGTTCAGGTTAAGAACTCACAATTTTGACTCCAAATGCGGTATTCAATTCTATGAAAAGTCCCAAAATTTCATAGACCTGCTCCCAGCCGTTCTGGAGATATCTGCGAAAAACATGAGGGGGGGGGGCGGAATCCGCCCCCCCCCCCCCCCCCCTGTTACAAATAGGGTTAAGCGCTTGTAATCGCTTCTGTGCCAATTCACCCTTAATTTGTATTTACTTCCTATTTCTGTTAATAAACGTGATAATGATGATGATGACGTGGTGACTGGTCGGGGACTTGGTCAGTGCGGTGCGCGACGAGCGGTACAGATTCGTTGATGCCGGCAGACACGTGGTTTGCAGCGGCCGTGCGCGGCCATTTTTGTTTAGCGCAGTGTTCCGAGGTCCCGCCAGGGGCGCTGCAGTCAGGAGCGGCGGCCGGCGGCGGCGGTCAGCTGATCGGAGGAGTGACCTTGAACACGGCGGCCGGTGAAACTGGAGCGGTGTGACAGCCAGCGGGAAGACATGGAGCTGCCCGGGATGCAGTTACCGGCAGTACTACCGTTTAAGCCGGGGAGCGACTTCGAAAAATGGCTGCGGAGCCTCTAACGCTATCTAACGGCTGTAAATATAACCGACCCGGAAAGAAAGTGGGCGGTGCTGCTGCACATGATAGGGCCCGACACCGCGGACATCAGCGAGACGCTAGCAACAGAAGAGGATGGAACGGGGGACCAGTTCGCTCAGCTGAAAAAGAAACTAACTGCATACCTCGCGCCAGTTAAAAATGTGGTGGCGGAGAGGGCCAGGTTTCAAAGGATGGAAATGGAGCCACAAGAAGACTTTGAAAGGTTTTTAGGAAGTCTGCGAACACAGGTACATCCTGCAGCTGTACATGAACATAGGTACGAACACTGCGAACACTGTGGTTATTCTGCATGCAGGGGATATAGAACGGGAGTTGCGCGACCGCTGCGTCCTGAGAAGCCGAGGAGGCCTGCAGGAGAAACTCGTGAGACAGGCGGCGACAAAAGGTGAGAACCTCACTCTGACCGATGTCCGGCAGACGGCTCGCACCTTCCGAGACATGAGGGAGCTCAGCGCGCAGCTCGCGGGGGCGCGCAGCTCGCGGGGGCGCGAGTTGCGACACCAGCCGCAAGTGAAGAAAACGCGCTGCCCTTGCAGACGCTGCGGCAGCCGCGGCGACCGGCGACTGCCCGGTGAGCGGGGACACTTGGAACGAGACTGCCCAGCCGCCAGAGCTGTGCCTGAGCGGGACAGCACCCGTCCGACCGGCCAGGCAGACAGCAGCTGGCAGGACGGCGGACGCGGCGGGCCGCCCAGAAGACTCGGACAGGATGGGCGAGGCACTCAGGAGCGGGGCGGCAGGAACGTGTCACACGGGCCCAGGCGCTGCTACAAGTGCGGTGACACGGGCCACCTGAAGCGGGACTGCCCGCTGCGATGTCAGGTGGCATCAGTGGAAGAGGAGGTGCGAGGCCAGGTGACATCAGTGGAAGAGGAGGACGTGGTCCTGAAGATGTCACCGTCTCTGCCCGGCCAGCGGGACCGGCTGCCGCTGGTCACGGTGACAATCAACGGCAGGCCAACGGAGATGCTGGTGGACACCGAGTCACCGGTGTCGGATCGTGACAGCTGGTAGCCTCCCCGAACTGAATCTGAGGACATCCAAGCTGAGGCTCCGGTCGTTCACCGGACAGGTGGTGCTGGTCCGAGGCGAGGTGTCCGTCGAGGTGGAACACGGCGGCCAGCGGAGACGCCTCGGCGTGGTGGTCAGCGACCAGCCCGGACACCGCCCTCTCCTGGGACGGGATTGGCTGCGGGAGCTCAGTCCCGACAGGCAGTCGATTTTCCAGGTCAACGGGGCGAGTGGACGGCGGACGCTGGAGTCGGTGAAGGCGGCGCACTTGCAGGTGTTCTCCGAGGTACTCGGAACGATGGCGTTTCGTGCACACCTGGCGCTGAAGCCGGGGGCGACGCCGCGGCGCCTGCCGCCGTTCCCGGTCCCGTACGCGCTGCTACCGCAGGTGGTAGCTGAACAGGAGCGGTGGGTCAGAGAGGGTATCGCAAGAAAGGTCGACCCGTCGGAGGAGAGCTCCGGATGGGGCACACCGCTGATTCCGGTGCCGAAGTCGTCAGGAGGCGTGTTAGGTGTCTGGCTTTGGCATTACCGTGCATCGTGCTGCGGGGTTGGCGTCGCCGGGCGCCAGTGCATTCTTGTGGTTATGTTGGACGCCGCCAGGGTGACCTGGCGACCCGATCTGACCGGGCGGTGGATGCGATTAGCTCGCTGCCATCGCAGCGCTGTGAGCGGCTCCGTGATTGGTCGGGGTCGGGTGGTACCAGCGCGGCGTAGCCCCAGGCACGGGCTGCGACCCGAGGAGTTTAGGTGTGACACGACAGTGTGGGGTAATCCATGGGCAGACGCGGAAATACCGTGCAGTGTGAGCTGTGAGTGTGACGGATCCAACGAGTGAGACGGAACAGAAACCCGTGAACAGAAACTCACGAAAGTGGTGACAGCGGTGGGATTCACAAGCTCACACAAGATGCTTGACAAGTGCGATATTTCCCTAGACAAATTATCCGGTACGTCGTATCAGGAGTGGGGAAATTGGTTTGACGATTTTAAACTGTTCGGCGATTTGAAAAAATGGTCAGCCGAAAAGAAAGTTAGCTTCATCCGGGTTTTTTTCGTTTGTGGAAACGTTAAAGAAGCTCTGTCAGAGAGTGGGCGGCCATCTTGACGTGAGGTGCTCCCGCCTGAGCTCCGTGTTATTGCCTCGTTTTGAAGGTATTATTGCATCTTTCAGCCTGTATAGTTGTCTGGAGTGTCTCTAAGGGGGTTGCCGTCCTCCGTAAGAGAATTTCAATCCGAAATTCTACCTGGTGTGTCCCCGTCAGGGACCTAAAAGTAGGCAGGCTGTCGGCCTCTCTACTCCTGTAGGGGTCACGACCCTCGCCTTCAAGGTGTGACGTCATCCGATGACATCACTCCGGCTGGCTGCCACCAATCGGCCGTCTGCAAGTGGACCGGACCGGACCGACACTAAGAGAGGCCGACACTAGCGACATCTAGAAAGGAACTGGCACATTAGCAGTGTTAAGAAGAACTGACTAAGGCGCTGAAATCGAGAGGGCGCTGCCAGGTAAAATGGGAAGATCGAAGCGCAGGAACATCAGTCCGCTGCAGAAAGACTGTGGAAAAAGCCGACGCACTGGAGAAGATGAAGCCGTGTCAGAGGTGGAAGAGGATAGCCGAAGCCAAAGTGGCTGGAATGGAACCACGATAGCAGATCTTAAAGAGTTCATTCGTAGCGAGAACGCCCGAAGCAATCGCACGCTGGCCGAAGAAATTCGCAAGTACAACGACGAAAGAATATCGGCACTGGAAAACTCTCTCAGTTTCGCTCTAACAACGAACGAAACCCTGGCCAAGAGGCTGACTGAAGTAGAAGCGAGAGCCCAGCAAGCGGATAATGATTTTCGTATGTGTGTCAAACGACTGTCGGAGCTTGACCATGAGCTGGATCAGGTACAGCAGAGGGAATTCAAAGACTGGCTGATCTTCAGTGGGCCTGCAATCCCTCGCCTGTCACGATCCGACAGGAGCGAAGATGCCTCACGCATGTTGCGTGCCATGCTCCAGCAGCTCATGGACTTCAACATGGACATGCAGCAGGTGGCGGAACTGCACCGAGAAGAGAGGCAAATCTGCGTCCGGTTCTCAGCCGTCGGCGCCGGCTCGGGCCGTTACCTGCTGGTCCGAAACAGGACCAGGCTGCGAGGTAGCGGTCTGTACATCAGAGAAAAACTCACTCCCACAAGACAGCAATTTTTCAACAAGCTGATGCAGCTGAAACGAGAAGACAAGATCAGCACAGTCTTCACCAGGGACGGCACAGTATTCGTCGTCGTCGGCCAGCGGGACCGGCCGCGTCCCGTGCGCAGTGATGCCGCCCTCGAGCGTCTGACCCGAGAGCTGGCCGAGATGAGCGCGGGCTGCCAGGCCGGTCTACCGGACCGCCAGACGCCACGCCCTAGTAGGGCTTCTGAGGCGGCCCGGCGTGGCCGGGTCTCAGTGCCGTGGGACTCGCCGGCGCTGGATCCCGGGGGCGGGGCGTCCGGAACGTCGGCGTGTCCTAGATCGTCACCCGGCTGCACTGCTGGCGGTGCAGGACTAATTGCTGAGCGGGAGCGGAGCGGGAGCGTGGGCCTCCCTGCTGACTGCAGCGAGAGGGCAGCGGAGGCTGTGAGGGCGAGCCGTTCTAACACGCCGGCCTCCGGTGTCCGGGCAATGATGGACCGCGGCGGCTCTGTCTCTGGCTCCGGGGGAGCGGACCGGCCGCTGGCCGCACCCAGCAGCAGCGGTGGCGGTGGCGGTGGCGGTGGCGGTGGCGGCGGCGGTGGCGGTGGCGGTGGCGGTGGCGGTGGCGGTGGCGGCGGCGGTGGCGGCGACGGCGGGGGGACGGGCGGCGGTGGCGGATGTGGGAGCGGCTGGCATCGGGCGATCGTCGCCGATCAGGCGCCGGCTGCGACGATGGAAGTCCGACCCACAATGGAAGCAGCTGGCGTTCGTCACCGCTTCGGCGGAGACATACGGCAGTTCGTAAGGGTTCGCAGTAAGTGTGACTAAAGAAATCGAACTTGTGTTTAATAATATTTTGGTACAAAATATTATGCTGTTGGCGTGCTGCCTTTCGGCTTGTGTACGAAGTAAACGATTTATTTTGAATTACACAATCTTAGAATGCATCGCAGATCAACTGTGTTACTATGATAGAGAATGTGTCAGCTTACATGATAGGTACAGGGTGTGCGGCCATGTGATGTTAAAACGTGTACAAAACGTAGTGTTGTGGATGGATATATCAGAGGCGACGGTAAGCTTATCAGGCCTACTGGGATTTGTGTCCAATGCGTCCATGCTCAAGAGCAATGTGTCGTTTTTGTGTCGTAATTGCCACGATGCTGAACATTATAACATTTAATGTTAACGGTTTGGCCAGTAACGACGGACGGGTTCCTAAAAAACGTAAACTTTTTACATGGCTGAAGGCCCATCGTTGTGATATAGCACTTTTGCAGGAAACGCACTTCACCGATTCGATGCAAAACTTGTTGGCACATGAATGGGGCGGAGACAGTTTTTTCTCAAACGGGACCAGTGACAGTAGGGGGTCTGCATTCTCGTCAGGCGGGGTCTTGACTTAGAAGTAAAAGAAATTCGAAGGGATGAGCAGGGTAGACTAATTTTTTTGAAAGCTGTGTTTGAGGGAAAATCAATTTTGTTTGGGAACGTTTATTGTCCGAACAGAGACGAGATAGAATCCATAATGCGTTTTAACGATTGGTTGAGCGAAATGCAGTCGGACAACATAGTTCTCGCGGGAGATTTCAATGTAACTTTAGATCCAACTCGAGACCGAGAGTGGCAACATCAGAGTGTGATACGTGACTATTGCGGGCGAAGGAGCAGAGCTGTGAAGGAGACTTTAGAGGAGTTCCGGCTCGTTGACGTGTGGCGTAAGCAAAATCCAGATGTGTCTCAATTTACATTTGCAAGGGGCACCTCTAGATCTCGATTGGATTATTTTTTCCTTTCAGATCACTTATGTTTGTCTGGAACACGCGTTTAATGTAATATAATGCCACCCTTCCTAGCAGACCACCGTGCCGTACAGCTTAAGGTTAGTCCAGTAGGTCAAACCAGAGGTCCAGGGTATTGGAAGTTCAATAATTCATTATTGATCGACGAAACCTTTGTCGATGAATTAAGCACGTTCCTTCAAGAAGCTTTAAGTGACAACGATGCACCAGACGTTCCGAGAGTGCTCCTTTTCGACACAGTGCTTTGTATGGCGCGTGGAAAAATAATTAAATACGCGTCGAGGAAGAAAAGGGCAAAAGACGAACGATTGCTCAAGTTAGAAGAAATAATTTCTGCAAAAAGTAACACAAATATAAATGATCAGCAGCTGCAAAGAGCCATTGAGGAGAGAAATGAGATAATAGAGACTAAAACAAAAATAAATATGTTCAGATGCAAAGTTAACTGGGCAGCTTACGCTGAAAAGAGTTCTTCCTATTTCTTTTCATTGGAACAGCGGAAAGCAAGCTCACGGGCCATTCCAGCCTTGTTTTTGAATCATGTAATAGACACCGGCGAACTTTCCAACAATATGGAACAGATGCTAAACGAATGCACTGCTTTTTATGCAAAACTGTACAAGCGGGTACCCAGATCAGGCGACAAAGCCGATTCCTTTTTGGATTCGGTTGAGAAAATTACTGATGTACAGAGGGAGGAATGCGATCTCCGAATTACAGCCGCCGAATTGACAGCAGCGCTTTCGTCTTTGAAGCCAAATACAGCGCCTGGCCCTTGTGGCTGGACAGCCGAATTCTTTAGAAAGTTTTGGGACATTTTCTGTCCACTTTTCCTGGCAGTGGTGAACGAAATTTATGAGTGTGGAACATTGCCCGAGTCAGTTTCTAGAAGTGTAGCAACCTTAATTCCGAAAAAGGGGAAAGACTAAAGGTATATAGACAATTTGAGACCAATAAGTCTTTTGCCAGTGCCTTATAAAATCATTGCAAAATCGATGGCTTTACGTTTAAAAAAGGTGGTTAGCGACATAGTTCATACGGATCAGACGGGCTTCCTAAAAGGGCGCTATATTGGAGAAAATATTAGGCTAATTATCGATTTAATGGAGCTCGCGGATCGCAAACAAATCAAAGGAATGTTAATGCAATGTGATTTTCTGAAGGCGTATGACTCTATAAGTTGGGAGTACCTGAATGAGGTTATTAGGGCGTACGGGTTTGGACCAAAATTTAAACGGTGGATGTCGGTGCTTTACCCAACTGGAGCACATAGTGCTAGAATAAATGTGAATAACTTCTTAACACCTGAGTTCAAAATTGAACGTGGAATAAGACAAGGATGTCCCTTGAGCTGTCTGATTTGGCTGCTATGTATGGAGCCGCTTTTGAGGAGAATTCGGTCAACTGATATTATCAGAGGGATAACAATTGCCGAGACGGAGATAAAGCTATCAGCCTATGCAGACGACTTAACTCTTATCTTAGATGGTTCTGAACGGTCGTTACGGAATGCAGCTACCATGTTTGATGACTTCGGCGCAGTTACGGGACTGCAGTTAAATATGGGCAAAACGATTTGTACATGGATCGGTAGTGCAAGTCACCAACCACCTCCAATATGCCAGGAATTGAACATGCAATGGCTAGAAGAAGGAGAGGCTCTCGATCTGCTTGGGGTTAAAGTGTTTGCAGATGCTCAACGTACAAGGGATATTAATTACAGTTACAAAATTGAAGAAATAGAAAAAGCTATGTCCCCATGGATCCAAAGAAGCTTAACACCGCTAGGCAGAGTTATTCTTGTGAAGTCTCTTTTTCTTCCAAAGTTTGTTCATTTGTTTGCTGTGATCGAGAATCCCGAAAAAGCATACATAGCGGCTGGAATCGCTTTTATTTAAGTTTATATGGGGAAAGAAAGATAAAATAAAAAGAGGAATCGCAAAAAGACAGTTCTTGGAAGGAGGCATTGGAGCGCCAGATGTCGAATCGTTTGCTAATGCGCTAAAAATATCGTGGATTAAGCGTTGGTTGGACCCAACACAGTGCAGTTGGAAGGTACTTGTGAATGGTAGATTCGAAGTCGGTAGAAGATTAAACATATTTCACTGTAATATTGGAGACATACGCAGCAGGCACCTCCCTAAGTTTTGGGATCAGGCATTAACAGCATGGGCTCAAATACAGCAGAAGGGTGGTGAGACAGGCGAGACAGACGAGTTCTTGGCACAGCCCTTGTTCCTGAAGTATATATGTATATATGTATATATGTATATATGTATATATGTATATATGTATATATGTA
>JAXIVJ010000911.1:117500-168327 GCA_036785665.1 Chirona hameri
CCTGTGACGTGAAATCATGCACTGAGTCCTGAGACGTCAGCAGCGGTGAGATAAGGAAATGTAAAACTTAACAAACACGTCAGAAGCAGTGAAAGAGGGGAATGGAAGAACAACTAAATACGTCAGCAACAATCAGATAGGAAACGTAAGACGAAATAATCACGCCAGCAGCAGTGAAATGGGGGAACGTAGGTACCAAATAAACATAGAGGAGAATAGCGATTGAGACCACAAAACTTTAACTTACTAATGTTCTTCTCGTAAAAATTACCGTTTCCAATCGCTTGTTTTAAAAGCGTGCGATGACACCAAATACCCTTACCCCGACGAATTCCAGAAATATGCAGGCTTAAAGAACGACAAGGCAACCTCATGGATAAAGCGACATCATCGTCAGTTGATCCGCTTCACTAGTTACCTGACTCTCGCAAGCTTGTTGGCCGTCAGCATGCACAGGGTCGCTTCACTACTTACCTGACTCTCGCAAGCTTGTTGGCCATCAGCATGCACAGGGTTGGCCAGCGCTGGTGCAGAACTGAGCGCAGTACTGAAAGCAGAACAAATACAAATAATTTGACGCTTACTGGAGGACACAGGCGGGAGTGCTGCAACTGCTGTATACACTACCACTGGGAGACAGAGGTGGGTTCATGTACCTGTACAGTGTAATGCAATCAAATTGATATTGCACGCCTACACCCATTCCTGCGAACAAGTGGAACTGTCTTCCATTAAAGGGAATAAGTCACCTTGAAAGTTGTCTTGAAATTTGTCTATACGTGGTATTTCGAGCTGAAAAAAACGAATATGGCATTTGTTTGGACGATAGATGGATATCCGTCGAAAAATGGACACGTTTCTCTTTTCTCCTTCATGGCCATACAAACTTCATGACGTCATGCATATTAGGGTGTGTCATATTTATACAATTTCTAAGGATCAAAACGGCCCTATGATTTTCCTTTGCTCGAGGCCCAGAAAAACGATGCTGATGTTCGTGTTCTCCATCTGCTAAACAAGAGCGGCGCGGAGCACGAGAAATTTGCCCTATCTCAATAATTAGCGACACCAGCGCCGCCCTGGTGATGGAGGATTGTACAGGTCACTGAAAAAGTAATGGCAGGTATTAGTGGCTAGTCAGCAAATCTGTTATATCTCCTAAACCGTTTGGCGGAATCGTTTGCAATTGTATGTGCTGGTCGCTGGCTTTGTCTACCTAAATATGAATCGCACGTTTGTATTTTCCAATCGTCCAATTTTCTGCAATTTGCGAACAATCTTCAGAGCCATCTATCCTCTAAGTTCGTAACTGAATTCCTACATACGCCAATGATGCCCCAGCCAGCCATGACCGCACGCGACCAATCAACGCTCTCGAAGCAACTGCGCGACTGGGATTGGTGGAGGTCGACTGAATGAATGCGGCCCCTGCGTAAAGGCTAGCGTTAGGCAATGGTCACGTGGTTTGAACCGTGCGGGTCGGGTCAGCTGGGTCAATGCCTTCTGGGCATGACGCTCGCAGAGAGCCGAGAAATCGCGAGTTCAGGTGAGCTGGGTCGGACCGGCAGGGCATTACCCCTATCGCAGATGAACAGTTACTGTTGGGCTCCACTGCGCGCTTTTGCAATTTATCACTTCACTTTTTCGTTTAAAGGGAGTGTGCCTACTCACATCGCTTAGTTGGGGTTATTGACACTGGTCTATAGAACACAATTTTCTGAATTGAACCATTACTTCATTTCGCCAGATTCACCCCAGTTGCTGAGATATTCAAAGACTCCAGGAATTTGCTTGGGAGCAAAAAGTTATCGGGTAGACTCCAGATGGCTTCCCGCTACTAAAAGCACTGCAACTATCGATTACACTGCTAGCGCATCGTTAGCACCGGCCAATAGCAATTCGACCAAACAGCTCGTGCGCGCTGATAGCAGCTGCCGAACAACAGAACCTGGGCGGCCATCATGCTTTTCCACGGTTTGTTTACATTTAACCAGACTGGTTATTACATTTGTCTGCGATGTTCGGGCTCGCACTAAGAGCTGAAGTTTTCGCAGCAGTTGGCCGCCAGGGATCGCTAGTGACCCATGGTGTTTACCCTGGCTCACTAGCGGTCCCTGGCGGCCTGAAGCTGCGAAAACTCCAGCTTTTAATGCGAGCTATCTCGTTGGTAGTTGTTATCGTGGTTTTAGTTTGGTAATTGGTATCGTGGTGTAGATACAAAAAGCGTGCAGATGACGACGAAGAAGCATCTCGATCGCTGCACCGCCCACCGGTACGTGTTGGCATACGGTTTTGACTGATACTTGTTTGAATACAAATATTTATTGAACACCAAAGCCTTTTGGCTATTATAATGCATTTTAAATATTAGGTCAAGGTAAGGCAGTATTCGTCATTGGCATAGGCCGTCTTCAGGTTATTAGTGTAATTATGTCATTGTCATGTTGTGTTATGTCATTAGTGTAACGCTTCAGTTTATAACTATGTTTGTCTCAACGATCATCTTCAAGAGAGCTATTAGATATTATAATTGTTTTGTAATGGTTATTTTGGATAGATCACTAAATAAATATATTGAATTATTTTTGACTTTTGAAGACAAAAAGGGGCTTTCATGTTCGATCCAGACTGGTTACTGATTAAACTTTTTTGGCATGATTTAATCACAATTCATTTTGGAACCGGAATGATTAAATCACTGTTCGATTCATGGAACATTTTTTGTGTGAATTGATTAAATCAATGCGGCAAAAAATGTGCATTTATATGTTTTGTATTGCAGGGTGCCAGGGCGGACAGCCAGCTGTTAGCTGCCTCGATGGCAGCATGCGGATTGATGGAGGCAATGTGTTTGTGTGTACTTCAGACACTTTGCGGCTCATGATTATGAATTAGGCTCACATGTTAGGTTGAAAAAGTATGCCATCCCATCACTGGTACGTGTCGATCCTTACCGCTCATGTGTTAAAGTAGGTGCTTAACTTTGATAAACTTTGCCTTGTGGAAGGAATACACACATTTTGGCAGCACTGATTTCTTTGAAAATCATTGTAACGGCTTACCATTTGGGCCAAATTTAGTTTACACTTTATTGACTAGCATCACGGGCGGATCTAGGGGGGGGCAATGGGGCACGTGCCCCATGAAACGTCTGAGGAGGGCCCCTCTGTGTGGACGGTTGGGCCTGGGTCCATCCGTGTCTGAGGACCTGAGGGCCCCTTGCCAAGCCTGGGGCACAGCCATGACTGAGAAGGCCCTTTCCAGACCTTTGATGTCCCAACACTGGTCTGAAAGGGTCGCTGGGCCTGAGACTAGTCGCTGGGCCTGAGAAGGCATTTACCAAGCTTTCAGCAGAGGCCTTACGACAGTTCAAGGGGCCCTTGCCAGGCTAAGGGAGCACAAAGCTGGTTTGAGAGGGCCCTTACCAGGTCTACATGTGCCGCTGGTCCTCTCAGGCCAGCATAGGGCGCTCTCAAGTCTTGCAAGGGTCCTACAAGACTGGCATAGGGCCCTATCAGGCTTGACAAGGGGCTTCTCATACCTGCAAATACACTCAAACCGACTGGAGGCCCTTTCAGACTGGCAAAAATGCTCGGGGCCCCTTGCAGCTCGTGGGCCCTTTGACGTCTGATGTGCCCCCACCCCCCTTTTCTGTCTTGGATCCGCCGCTGACTAGCATGAGAGGTGTCCCAGTGTTGTATGCAAGTGTGTTGGTGAGAAGTACAAGAAGAAGTAAAATCAAATATGTCTGTGTAATTTTGCTTCAGTATTACTGCTTACAAACGCATATTTCTCAAGCATTTCAAAGTACATTACTGGTACATACTGGGTTCCAGTGGTCTTTTGTCCAAGCATAGCACGGCTTAATATTTCCTGACACTGTATATGTCTGTTCATGTGATCTGAATTACACTATAACATAATGAATAATCGAGTAAAATGCATCATTCAGTATCTAATAGCATTATATCATTCACATTTCCACATTTCATGACCTGAGTGACATTGCCTTTCCAGCACCTTCCTGACTTGGCTGCGGAGCCTGCAGACGGTCCATCAGCTCTGGTCACCAGTGGCAGCAGTGAAGCTCGGCTGAAGAGCGGCACACACGTGCTGGTTGTCACGGGACTGCTGCAGTTGTTGGGCGCGCGAGATCGGCCGGCGCGGCTGAAGAGGAGCGACCTGATCTCTGTCTGTGTGTGTGGCCTGCAGGAAGACGCCGTTACTGTCTGACCTCTGACCTGACCTCCGTGTATGGCCTGCAGGGAGACGCGGTTGCTATCTGACCTCTAACCTGACCTCTGTCTGTGTGTGACCCAAGGGAGAAATGGCTGCTGTCTGACCTCTGACATGCCTGAGCTCTATGCAGGGGCGTCGTCGCCCCTGCATAGGGCATAGGGCCTCATCTGGGGGCTGGGCTGTCTCCAGATGGATGAGCAGGATTTTGCATTAGCCCATTGAGAGTGAGGTAGGGGGGGGGGGGGCAAACACCTATCTGCCCCCCCCCCCCCCCCGTCTCAAAATGTGGCAGCACCCTTGCATCTGTGTGTGCCCTGCTTTGAGACACGGCTGCTGCCTGATCTAAACCAACATCCGGCTTGACCGCTGACTCCACCTCCGGCTTGACCTCTGACCCGACCTCTGACATGACATCTGACCCGGCCTCTGACATGACATCTGACCCGATCTCTGACATGACAGCTGACCTGACCTCACTGTGCGTGACATGCAGGGGGTGACATGCAGGGGGACACTTTTTGTCATCTGACCTCTGACCTGACCTGTCTGTGTGTGACCTGGAAGGAGACACGGCTGCTGTCTGACATCTGGTCCGACCTCTGGCATGACATCTGACATGACCTCACTGTGCGTGTCGTGACATGCAGGGGACACTGTTTGCCATCTGACCTCTGACCTGACCTCTGTCTGTGAGTGGCTTGCAGGGAGATACGGCTGCCATCTGACCTCTTATCTGACCTCTGCCTCACCTGCCTGCCCCCCCCCCCCTTCGTCTCAAAATATTGTGGCAGCGCCCTTGCATCTGTGTCTTGTGTGTGCCCTGTTTGGAGACACGTCTGCTGCCTGATCTTTGACCTGAGCTCTGACCTGACTTCTGACCCGACCTCTGACATGACATCTGACGCGACCTTTGACATGACATCTGACCCGACCTCACTCTGTGCGTGACCTACAGGGGGACGCTGTTCGACATCTGATCTGACCTCTGACTGTGTGTGACCTGGTAGGAGACGAGACTGCTGTCTGACCGCCGCGCTTCTCTGACCTCTGGCATGACATCTGAGCTGACCTCTGCCGGCGTGACCCAAGGGGAGAAATGGCTGCTGTTTGACCTCTGACATGCCTGAACTCTGTGCAGGGGCGTCGCCCCCCAATTAGCAGGATGTTAACATTAGCCCAATGAAAGTGAGGTAGAGAGTGAGAACACCTGCCTGCCTGCCCCCCCCCCCCCCCTCCCCTCGTCTCAAAATATTGTGGCAGCGCCCTTGCATCTGTCGTGTGTGCCCTGCTTGAAGACACGGCTGCTGCCTGATCTCTGGCCTGATGACATCTGACCCGACCTCTGACATGACATCTGACCCGACCTCTGACATGACATCTGACCCGACCTCTGACATGACATCTGACCTAACCTCACTCTGTGCGTGACCTGCAGGGGGACGCTGTTTGACATCTGACCTGACCTCCGACTGTATGTGACCTGGTAGGAGACGCGACTGCTGTCTGACCGGCGCTGGTCTGACCTCTGGCATGACATCTGACCTGACCTCACTCTGTTCGTGACATACAAGGGGACGATTTTGCCATCTGACCTCTGACCTCTGTCTGTGTGTGACCTGGAAGGAGACACGGCTGTTGTCTGACATCTGGTCCGACCTCTCACATGACATCTGACCTGACCTCAATCTGTGCGTGATATGCAGGGGGACGCTGTTTGCCATCTGACCTCTGACCTGACCTCTATCTGTGAGTGGCTTGCAGGGAGACACGGCTGCCGTCTGACCTCTGATCTGACCTCTGCCTGTGTGACCCAAGGGGATAAATGGCTGCTGTTTGACATCTGACATGCCTGAACTCTGTGCAGGGGCGTCGCCCCCCGGGGCGGGGGGGGGGGGGCAGATTAGCAGTATTTTAATATTAGCCCAATGAAAGTAAGGTAAAGAGGGGGAACACCTGCCTGCCCCCCTGCTCCCCCCCCCCCCCCCCCCCTCCGTCTCAAAATATTGTGGCAGCGTCCTTGCATCTGTTGTGTGCCTTGCTTGGAGACTCGGCTACTGCCTGATCTCTGGCCTGATCTTAGACCTGACCTCCGGCTTGACCTCTGGCCTGACTTCTGAACCGACTTCTGACAACATCTGACCCGAGCTCTGACATGACATCTGACCCGACCTCTGACATGACATCTGACCTGATCTCACTCTGTGCGTGACATACAAAGGGATGCTTTTTGCCATCTGACCTCTGACCTGATCTGTCTGTGAGTGGCTTGCAGGGAGACATGACTGCTGTCTGACCTCTGACCAGCCTGAACTCTGTGCAGGGGCGTCGCCACCGGGGGCGGGGGGGGGGGCAGATTAGCATGAGTGTAGCATTAGCCCAATAATAGTGGGCTAGGGAGGGGGAACACCTGGCTGCCCCCCCCCCCCCCAACCCGTTCCAAAAATTGTGGCGGCGCCTTTGCCTCAGTGTGTGCCCTGCTTGGAGACACGGCTGCTGCCTGGCTTCTGGCCTGACCTCCGGCTTGGATTCTGACCCAACCTCTGGCTTGGATTCTGACCCGACCTCTGGCTTGACCTCTGATCTGACTTCTGACATGACATCTGACCCGACCTCTGACATGACATCTGACCCGACCTCTGCCATGACATCTAACCCGACCTCTGACATGACATCTGACCCGACCTCTGACATGACATCTGACCCGATCTCTGACATGACATCTGACCCGATCTCTGACATGACATCTGACCCGGCCTCTGACATGACATCTGACCTGACCTCACTCTGTACGTGACCTGCAGGGGGACGCTGTTTGACATCTGGCCTGACCTCTGTCTGTGCGTGACCTGGTAGGAAACGCGACTGCTGTCTGACTGCTGGTCCGACCTCTGGCATGGCATCTGACTCGACCTCTGACATGGCATCTGATCCCACCTCTGACCGCGCCGAGCGTCACCATACGTGTTAGGTCGCTTTGCTAAGTTGTAAGTTGGAGTGTGAATCTGCGATATGATTGGCCTTAACGGTTTGCCCGGCTTGTGTTTTTACATTGCCATATGCATAACCAGGAGAAAACTCACTAGCTATTTTGACAAAATGTACACCGCCATTCACGGCATTAGCACTGACAATAGCACGATTTACTTTAGCCTTGAGTGCATTAGGAGGGTCTTCTTTGATAGGTGCAAACTTGCTTTCGTCTCCCAGTATGTTCTTAATTTTCTGTAAATACTCATCGCGATCGAGGATGACGAAAACAGAAGACTTATCGGCCTTCCGGATGACAATTCTTTCATCTTCTCTGAGCTGTGTTGCTGCCTCTCTTAGCTCTTTCGTCAATTAGCTCTCTGCGAATTGCCCCGTAGTTTAGCGCCTTCGCCTATGAGCCCATTACGCAAATTCGGACTAACTTCAACTTTCTTATCTTTTTCAAGTCTGAGAACATCTTGGTAGAGAAGTTCTAACTCCGCCTTCTGCTCAGTAAAATTGGTGGTCGATGAGTATGGCAGTTAAGTCCAAGGTTTAGGAATTGATGCTGCGCTTCGGTGAGATGCACAGAAGACAGATTGACGTAGCCTTGCTTGCTCTCACGAAGTTTGAGATCGCCGCCATATATGCGTGAAAGTTTCTTGGAGACTTTTGCACGGCTACGTCAATCTGTCTTCTGTGCATCTCACCGAAGCGCAGCACCAATTCCTAAACCTTGGACTTAACATACTGAAATGCAGGACATACTGGGAGACGAAAGCAAGTTTGAACCTATCAAAAAAGACGCTACTGATGCACTCAAGGCTAAAGTGAATCGAGTTATTGTCAGTTCTAATGCGGTGAATGGCGGTGTACATTTTGTCAAAATAACTGGTGAGTATTCTCCTGGCTATGCATATGGCAATGTAAAAACACAGAAGCCGGGAAAATCGCTAAGGCCAATCATATAGCAGATTCACACTCCAACTTACAACTTAGCAAAGCGACTTAACACACTCATAAAACCGTACATACCAGCACAGCACTATATAGAATCAGTAGAATAATTTGTAGATATCTTGCGGGCTAAGAGGCCACAGGGCGACATAGCGTCTATCGACGTGGAAAGCCTTTTCACTAACGTTCCAGTCGAGGATACCATCAATATCATTCTTGATGAAGTATACGATAAACGTAGCAACAAACTGCCTCCGTTAAAGCTATCTAAAGCGCTCTTAGAGAAACTGTTACGTGCCTGCACCACCGAATCTCTATTTCGCGGTCCAGATGGAAAACTGTACTTGCAAAAAGAAGGTGTGGCAATAAGTTCGCCTCTGGGGCCACTCTTCGCTAACTTCTACATGTGTTTTGTTGAGAACAAAGCTTTACATGATACCAATCTTGCGCCTTCGACCTACTGCAGGTATGTAGATGACATGACATGTGTAGTAGTGCGGAGCAATGAACATTTACAAAGCTTGATAGCTAGTCTGGAGAACAACCCTGTCTTACGTTTCACTTTTGAAAAGAGCATTAACAAACGTTGTCATTTTTAGACGTCCTAGTGGATAGTAGAGATGGTAAATTCACCACTAGTGTTTTCCGTAAGCCCACAAACACAGGGGACGTAATGAACGCAAAAAACGAATGCCCTGAAAAATATAAAGTGAGCGTGATAAGAGCCTTTGTGAGAAGAGCAATATAATAGATATGCTAGATATGCTAATAGATATGCTCTGCAATATAATAGATATGCTCTACATATGAACTTTTACACTCTGAATTTGGTAGAGTAAAGGAGGTCTTAGTGAACAACGGCTATTCAAATAAGGCAGTAAATACGGAGATTGAAGCGCAGCTAAAGAAGTATGTCAATCAGTGTCATGCAGGGTCAAACAACTAGCTACGTTCAACTCTATTACCGTAACTTGATGAGTTCAGCGTACAAAGTTGACGAACGATTCGTACGTAGTATCATACAAAAGAAGGTGAAATGCATAGACAAAAACCAAAAACTTAAACTTATCATATACTATCAAAACAAGAAAACACGAAACTTAGTAATGAAAAACAATCTCAACACGAGTAAAGACAAGTTGAAGTGCACCAATGTGGTTTATCAATTTATATGTCCACACGAAGATTGCAGGCTTCGTCAAGAAATCTACATTGGTGTCACGACGACTTCGCTCTCTAGAAGACTTACGATGCATTTGATGGATGGGGCACCAAAAGAACCAGGGACTCGTCTAACATGTTAACTAGGGGGGAACCCCCCGTCAAGGCAAACAACGGCCACTGGGGGGGGAGGGGGGGGGGGGGCAAGTTTAAGCAGGTTATAATTGTTGGCGAGATGCACATTCGAACAGTTCTGTCCAAGTTATAGGCCAGGGATGTAGTATCCTATTCAGCTGAGGTGGCTTCAACCCCCCCCCCCCCCCTCAACCTTAACGAGGAAGTGGGTCAATACCGGGGACAAATCTGTATTTTTGTTGATTTCCATGGTACTTTAAGCGACTTTCCCAGCTCAGCCCCCCCCCCCCCCCCACTTTTCTGGAGAAGCTCCACCCCTGTTATAGGCCATGCGACCAGCTGCACACACGTATACATATATAGTTATTGTAACTGATTCATGATAGATGGTGTATAATGACAATAATGACTCAAACCATGTTTTATATTATAGGACATAGGTCGCAAAGCTTTCGATAACAAGTATCATGATCATTGCGAGATGCTGCAAATGAAAGAAAACACACAGTAGCGGAAACCGACGCAGGTCAAATACAACTATTTTTCAATAAAAGCATGCGCATTGTTATATGACATTATCACTGCTAGTTTTGCCGAATTGATTCCATTTTTGAAAATCGCAAAGAGGCTCTTAAAGGGAGATAATCACCTTTGTATTTTGTTAGCAACAATGTATTTCGCTACCGTTATGGCATTAAAATGATGTGATCTAAATTTAAGAATTAAATACAATTATTCCCTAATTCAAAGTTGGAAGTTTGGGAAAATTAATGATCGGTATTTTCCCTCCACTATTGGAAAGTGCAACATCTGGGCACTTTTGCATCAATATATTCAACGTTGTTGAATGGGCACTTATAAACAAATCGCCGATGCTAAATAGGTCGCAGTCCGGGGCCAACCTAAACTACCGATTGCAATGCACTTTTGTCAAATGATTGTTGATTGTTCATAAAAGTTTGGCACATATTCGCAAAAGATAAGAGGGCAGGAAACATATCGCATACCTTCATGATAAATAACAATGCGTAGGGAGGCTAATTTACTGAATTCGCTACCGAGTACTTGCTGAGTACCGACCGATATAAGCGTGGCTCGCTTGTCAGTATGAAACTGCCAATATCTTTCGGTAGGAATGTTTATAGGCAAAATGTGATGAATTTACATCATATTTTGGCCTCGTCTATCGATTTCAGGTGCCACCTCCATTTTTGTGGAAAAAGGTGATTATCTCCCCAAAGATAATCACTGTCCCAGTTTTCAGCATATATTTTGGAGCTTAGATAAACTGGACAAAAGGATGGATTAGTGTTGTACATTACTCCAAAACCTTAAAGGGAAATAATGACCTTTTGATTTTGTTAGCAACAATTTCTTAGGCTACCGTTATGGTTTTAAAATTATTTTATTTAAATTTAAGAATTAAATAAAATTATTCCCAAATTCAAAGTTGTAAGTTTGAAAAAAATACAAAACAAGTACCTTGTGTACTTCATGAAGGTCATTGACAAATTCGTCCTTCCCTACCATTGTTTACATCGAGTGCGGCATTTTTGGAGGCTCTATGACGTTTCCGATCAAACTGAGCGCTGCTCGGACACACACTAGTAGCGCTAGTAGCGCTTTCGTTCTCCATGGCAACCAGGCGTCAGCCAATCAAAAGCCATAAAGGGAGTACGTTCTGGCTTTTCATTGGCTCACGCCTGGTTGCCATGGAGAACGAAAGCGCTACTAGCGTGCGTTCGAGCAGCGCTCTGATCCATGAAGCAATCCGTGAAGCATCCGTGATGCATGACTGACTATCAGTATAAGTCATGAATAACAACAACATGCAACCTATACCAACTCGAATAAAATAAGGGCGGAATGAATTGAACCCCAGGCAAGCTAGTATTCGCAAAGCACTCGGCACTGCGCCACAATAGCAAAAGGTGAGGGAAATGCATATTGGATACAATATTATTACGTCACAAGTTTCTGAAGTGTCAACTTCTATGAAATACAGTGATAAAATACCTTTAATAATGATTAACAAGAAAATTCAAACATCAAAACAATAATTTGAATAAGTCATTAATTAGCTTTCAACTCAAAATCAGATATATTTTGTAATGCTACACAAGAATGGCACCAGTGACGTCATTAACAAAGCCTGCTACGGGACTTGGGTATACTAATCAGGAACAACTCGCCACAATGGTCAAGTGCGCCGAGAAGCATGGCAATGACTTTGTAAACGAATCGCCGACGCTAAATAGGTCGCCGTCGATGTTCATCGATGAGCTTCCGATTTAATTGCCAGTTTTGTGTTATTGTTTGTTAGTTTTTTTGGGGGAAAATTATTATTTTTCACGATAATATACAGCATAGTGTTGTATACAGCCACAGACAAATTATACAATACTCCTAATGTTGAAAAAAATGAATCGATTTTCAAAAATTGAGGGTCGCAACCACTAACTATGCCGCCGTTGATGTGCATCGATGAGCTTCCGATTTTATTGCCACTTTTTCAAATCGCTGTTAGTTTTAGAAGATCGCCGGGCATATAATCACAACAAGCAGAACGCACAATATATTTTCCACTCCATTGCGTAAAAAAACAATACGGGAAAATCCCGCAGTTTGATGAGGACCAAAAGTACTTGCAAGTACCGGTCGTTAAAAGTGTGGAACGCTTATCAACTTTAACTTGAAATATCTTTCGGTAGGAAAGTTTTCATGCAAAATGTGATGAATTTACAATATATTTTGGTCTCGTCTGGCGATTTAAAGTGCTAACTCCATTTTTGTGGAAAAAGGTCATTATTTCCCTTTAAACCAAGTAACATGACTAATGAATGAATGTCATGTCATATTCATTTGAACCTTCCCGTAAGTAACACAAATAAAGTGAAGAAGTAGGCATTTTTAAACTATGATGTAAATTTCATGGAGGTAGTGTCGTACCCAGGATTCACTCCAGGAGGGGGGCAATTTTGTATCAGGGGGCATAAGCCATAAGGTACCAACACACAAAAAACTCACCGGATTTGGCCCACTATATTTATAGAGGGGCATATTTTCAATTTGTTCTCATAAAAATGCAAAAGTACTAATTTTTTCGAAATAAAAATGGAAGAAGGGCCCTTCGGACCCTTTTTCCAAAAGGGCACACACGGCAAAGGGGGGCGCGTACGGACCTCCAGGGGGGGGGGGGGGGTAATTGCCCCGTTTGCCCTCCCCCTTGGGTACGCCTATGTGTAGGTAAAGATGTCATTTTCAAGCAAAATTTGAAAATTTAGCCACACGTCCATTCTGGCTGTCATCTGTCAAAAAAATAACCCGCCCTTGACTGGGGGTCTCAGCCGAACGCCATTGACTGGGGGGGGGGGGGGGGTCTTCCGAAGTAATGATCGCAGTGAGATGCGCAAGGCGGTATTCGAAAACTCTAAATAAAGCACATCTAAAGCATTCCCGAAAGGTTCACATTGAGGTCACATGTCAGGTCACGGTCAGGTCAAAGGTCAAAATCGATATATTTGAGTGATGGTACTATCCATTCAAAGCCTTCGATTGCGATCATGATCACCCAAAGTGGTCTCAAAGGTATAATACACATCTCGCATGAGCTAAAGTAAGATTGTTGGCCAAAGGTGGTAACGATGGTGGTAAAATGGTCTATGTTTAACCAATTAATAGTTATTCATGCAAACCTTTTCGGAAGAAAATGCAATCGTGACATTTGGTGGCCTCTCGACCCTAAACTTTTGACCTAAGCTAACATTTGAGGACACATACGCATACGGCGATTGCTCTTTTAGAAGCTTTCGATTGCTTGTTTCCGTTTTGTTCCTATCATATTTCTCACAATATTTGGGGGTATCTGGTGTACAGTCCAAAAACTGACAAATCTAACCTTTGATGACCTCTGGCGACCTGAATATTGATCTGAACCAAAACATAACCAAATATGCTCTACATGGTTTTTGACGAGCTATCGAACAGTGTTTTTGGATTCCGGATACTCCCTATAGGAGCCTAGTTAGAAGGGGGCGTTTAGATCCCCCAGGCACGGCGCGGGTTAAAATACATCGGTTTGTATTTTGCAGAATCTTCCATGTCAACCGTCTCAAGAGCCCATGTAACCTGTTATTACGTGAAGGGTCCTACGACCGCCATATGGCCCTCTCAGGCCAGTCAACGACTCTCTCATGCCTAGCGAGGACCTCTCAGGACTTACAAGGACTGATAATGAGGTACACCGTGTTCTCACGGTGCATCTCATTGTCAGTCCTAGTAAAACTCCGGGGGGGGGGGGGGGCGGGGCGTAGCGTTTTACCCTTGTCGCTATGTTTATGGCTTTGTGCCGGGGGCGTTTTACCTCTGGTGGCCCGGGGGCGTCCAGTTCCACGCCTCACAATCAAGTTTGTTGCCACATAGCGACGAAATACGCCATTGGTGCTGCAACATGTTGGAACCGCAAGAAGAAAGTTCATAAAGCCTAGACATTAGTGATAGCCATTTAAAGGGACACTCCCACCTTCCCAAAAGTTGTAAAATGTACGCCGCTTGTGGTGCAAAATATGAAGTAATTGCTGCCGAACACGATTATGATATTTGTTTCTCGCAAACAGTGCTCAATTTCATAAAAAAAGTTAAGTTTTAATATTTGGGTTGATGTCATATTGAGCTCTAGAGAGCTATACAGAAATCCTTTACGCTGTCAAAGTATGGCACAATTATTTCGAGACAATTCTGGCGCTTTGAATACAAAACAAACCAATTACCAAACCATTTGAAACACGCAAATATCTCAAAGTCTAACCTTAAAAGTCGACTATCATCACCATTTGGTAAAGAGAGGTGACGTCATCGGCTTTAGACCCCTATTAAAATACACGTGGGGTGTATTCGTTACAATTGTCAAGACCAAGCTCGAATTTCTTTTTGATTAGACGTATGTTGTTGTTTTAACTGCTACCCTACTTAATTTCAATGCAAATCCAACAACATGGCTATCTCAAACTCAAAACTAATGTTAAGGTGGGAATGTCCCTTTACTGTATTGACTCAAATATATCAGGCACAGACATTCAGCGGTGTGACAAGGATTTGGCCAAGGGGGTTCCGAACCCCATACTTTATTCCAGGGGCCCTTTCAGCTGAGAGGGGCCCCAAGCGAATTTGAACGGCCCAGTTTGTGAAAAGTGGACAGCGTGTTATCCGACACTCCTAAGCTAACCAAGCACGGACAGTACAATGTCTCGTATACGACATGTAATAACTGTGCAGGAGGCATTTGTAATTGACTAGCATTACGCAGGATAACAGTGATGATAATGTCCCTGATGATCTAGTGACCAAGGGCGTCGCCGTACGGGGTGACAAGGGGGACACCATCCCCCAGTCGTCAGGCTGTGGGGGACTGCCCCCCCCCCCCCCCCCCAGAGACAAATTCATACTTTGTTCGGAATTATTGCAGTTTCCAATATCGTAAAAGGCACTTGGAAAAGAAGTATCAGGGCAATGGAAGAATGGAAGGCATCCGGGCGATATTTGTACTTTTCTTGAGGGAATTTGGCAGGAGTTGAAATGGAATTTCGGTAGCAGTAAAATCTGGCATATGACACCAAATGTGCCCTATTTGTGTATTTGTTTAGGCACACTTTGTGCTTGTTGAAAGGAAACAATGGCAGTGTGTAGGGTTCTTCGTCCCTGTCGCAGTCCATATCTACTGTTGTGTTTCAACCAAGTTCGAAAGAAAGGGAGTTAACATGTTTATCAGATGTTCAAGTATCAGAAGAAATCGAAAATATATTGTATTGAATAAATTCACTACAATACGTGTGTACCTATACGTAAACATGATCAATAAGACAGATATATCAATGCACGTTTTGGAGAATTTGGTAACCAACATGTCATTTCATTCGCTTTTGCATTCCTGGTAACAGAGCGGAAAGGTCAGTTTCAATTTGTCAGTGTTTTATTCCGGGTCCCGAACTCGGAAACCTATATATTCAAAAGCTTCTGACTACATTGTTTTGTTTAAATACAAGCCAATGCTCGGCCCAAATGCGTTCAAAGTATGCAAAGCGAGGTAGTTTTCGGATAACTACATCATCCATTACTTCAAGTACATGAGTAATTTCATCCGCATCCGCCTCGGCCAGCCGTCCACAAAACGAATACCCAGCATAACGAGCCGGACGGTCACCGAACCCAGCGCTATCCGTCCTCCTGGTACAGATACGGGCACCCCGGGTCGGTCAGCACGCAGAACAGTGAGATACGCTGAGCGTATGAAGAAGATAGAAAAAAACGCCAGTGACGTTGCCTTGTATCGCACCACCGACCTCCTAAATATATAGCAAATACCCTGACCCCCATTAGGTCATTACCACTGAGCCAGTGTCTCCCGAAAGCAAAAAGCCAGTTCACTGTTCAGTGGCAGCCGGGAGGCGCCTGCGAGTTCTGATATTCACGTCATATTAATAATAATTAAAATTGCAGACTATTGCTATCATGGATGGACGCAAAATTTGCATACGATAGTGCGACCCTGCATCGCCACTAAACTGCCAAATTTCGCGGTTGTGACTGCAGGGTGCGCGCAGTCATTGGGGCGACATCCGAACGGACAGCGGACAGGTGGCTGCCACTTCTCGTCATTAGTATGAAATAGCTCTCTATGTAACAAGAACAACCGGGTTATGTATCAGCTTGGGAAGCGAATCCCAAACAGATTGTTTTAACATTTTTTTAATAGAGCTTACATGTGTGGTGATTTAATTGTTGAAAATGACTGGCATGATTGCCTGTCATTGCCTATCGAATAATGCTACATATATTTTTTAACATTCTACCGTTCATTTTTCCGAAGAAGTTATTTTTTCACCGGTTCCAAATTACAATAGAATACATAAAGCTGGTACATACAATACAAAATTGCGTTCCTAATGATACATTATTAAGTAAAAACTTATTTGCCCTCACATTTTCACGAACCGATGAGCTGTGGATTTTTTACTTCCGTGGAGCCCTTTTCACCGGCTGTTTTTGAATTGATCAAAAGAGAAACACTCTGATATGTGGCTGACGGAAAGAACGATGCACTGTTCGGCCTGCACAACAGTGAGCTAAAGGCTTCTATTTGAGTTTTGCTTTTCTCTGGGTATGACCGCCTTCCCAGTGGTGCAGCTCCACTGCAGTGAAGCTGTACTGGTGCACTGATACGAAAGAGGATGTGTACAAGACTTAATGAAAAGTGAGGTCTCCAGAGGGAAGTTCATGAAGATAAAGGTCTATATTTTGTGTACAAGACAAAGACAAGGAAACTTCGGTGCATTGAATATGTGTGTTATTGCATTGGTAGTATTTATTTATTTATTTATCTATTGATCACCAACAGGTCAATAAACCCACTAATAGGTGAAGTCAGGAAACAAGACAAACCAAATACACACGAAAATATACAATACTAAAATACTAAAACCACATGACAACCAATCATCAATCACCAACATCAGACGGGATTGTCTCTTACATATTTTATCACACTTTCTCTGAAGCAGTGTTCGCCACGGGCCCACCAACCCCCAGCCCGGCCCGGCCCAGGCCCATGAACACCAAGCCCAGGCCCGGTCCGGGCCGTTCAGATATCAGATATCAGATATCATTATTTTCACAAAATTTGCAATCATTATCCTACCAGGCCCGACCGGGCCTGGCATATTTACTTGTGTCCTAGCATATTTACTTGTATACTATAAATATGAAACAATGAACCAACTATGCTACCCCCCCCCCCACACACACACAAAAAAAACACAGCCACAGCAACAATGTGTTGCTGTGTAAGTGAACTGCTGGTTGAAAGATTTTTAAGCTGACCTGAGCTTGCGCGCATTACTTCAAAATTATCCGCCCAGGCCCGTCCAGAGCCCGGTGATTTCCTTAAAGGGAGTGTGCCTACTCACATCGCTTAGTTGGGGTTATTGACACTGGTCTATAGAACACAATTTTCTGAATTGAACCATTACTTCATTTCTCCAGATTCACCCTAGTTGCTGAGATATTCAAAGACTCCAGGAATTTGCTTGGGAGCCAAAAGTTATCGGGTAGACTCCAGAGGGCTTCCGCTACTAGAAGCACTGCAACTATCGATTAAACTGCTAGCATATTGTTAGCGCCGGCCAATAGCAATCCAACAAAACAGCTCGTGCACGCTGATAGCAGCAGCCGAACAGAAACTGGACGGCCATCATGTTTTTCGATGTTGGCCGTTTCGATTATGGCCGATGGCCATTTTTTAAAGAAGATATCAATTTAGAGCTACGAAACTTGCACATAATAAAGTTCACAGTGGCAAGAACGTGCTGTGCAAAACTCGTCTTTCTATCTTGCATGATGTGACCGTAATTGTATTGTCTTATGTGCGCCGTTTTACATAACATCACCGTAGTGGCGATCGTTTTATAGATATCGAAACAAAAATAAACAAAAAACAATATAAGTGAAAATTCAACTAAAGGGGCTCCAGATGTGAATTTCATCATATACAACAATCAAACCAACAGCTACTTACCGTATGAAAAATATTTTTGACATTCCAAAACAGTAGGCACACTCCCTTTAAAGTTGAGGACCGGCCCAGGCCCGGCCCATGGACCATAGGGCCAGCCCGGCCCATGGCGGACTCTGCTCTGAAGCTAGCAAACATTGCGTGGAACGGATCAGCAGCTTGTAATCTTTCCACATGTGCATTGAATCCCAATACAGCCCGTCGGAATAGCCCTTGCTTAGTGGTCTCCTGGTTAGCCTTGTGAGCGGACGGAACATGAATCAGTTGCGATGGTGCGGCCCTGGTTCAACGCCGTGGTACGTGGAGTGGGAAGCAGCCGAGCAGAAAGGCGGAGTGGCGGAGTCGGATCGGAATAGGATCAAGTATAGGAACATGAACTGCTCCACTGCCTAAACAGATCTCTTAATTGTCCCCACGGTCGCTTTCCACGTGCCCCGAGTCATGTCTGCCGCGTCAGCCGTCACTAATGAAGAAAGCAGTGTGGGAGCGCGCGCAGTAGGGGGGAGAGGAACAGGGGTCAGGTTACTGGGCACACGGCAAAAGGCGCGCGGGGGGGGGGGGGGGGACGGCTGGCGGAGTGGCGCCTGGCCACTACTACTAAGCTTCGGTGCATTTAATATGTGTGTTATTTCATTGGTAGTATAGGATCATTAACTACTCCACTGCCTAAACAAATCTCTTAATTGTCCCCACGGTCGCTTTCCACGTACCCCGAGTCATGACTGTCACTTCACTAATGAAGAAAGCAGCGTGGTAGAGGGAAGAGAAACAGGGGTCAGGTTATCGGGCACACGGCAATAGGCGCGCACGCGGGGGAACGGCTGGCGGAGCGGCGCCTGGCCACTACTATCACTATCGGACCACCTAGTCAAAACGGGACCGTCCCGTTTAGAGGTGGGTCTCTATATTTCGAAAACGCCTGAAGTTAGGGGGCGGAAGTTTTTGAAGCTATGTCAGGACGTGGCTCTCCCTATGCGACCAGAAAACTGTTGATCCAGCCCATCTAGAACACACCTTGGTACTTACTTAATGGGTTAACTATTATATTTATGCCTAAACTAAGTAAAGTATTACTATTAAATTATTCATATGTTAAATTTTCAATAATAAATCATCACAATTAATAATTAATTATAGAATAAGAAATTCGTTAATTAAATCCGTTGCAGACCAGGGTCACTAGCGGATCCAGGATGGGGGGGGGGGGCATTGCGGCAATGGCCCCCCTCCGAACCGCCTGAAATCGGCACAAAATAGACACATTTCCTGACATAGAAGACAATCTAAGCAAATTTTACAAAGAAAAGTTTTTTAAATCAGCTATCAATGCATAAGCAAGCAAAATCCGATGAGTTTTCAGAGTTGTGTGATTTTTTTTTGGAATTTGCCCCCCCCCCCCAAACCACCGTTCTGGATCCGCCAATGACTATGGTGGTAGTAGTAGTACCATAAGCTAGTACCATGAGGTTTACCGGAAGGGGCCGGTAATCGCATATCGAAACGTGGCAGCTAACGCCCATCCTCGTGAGCGATTTTCTTGGCCTTGGCAACAAGTGTCGTAGCTTTAAGCCCAGGCTACACTATGCGTGATTTCCTGAAAATCACGTACGTGTTATCCGTGTTTGTCGGGATTTGCGTGACAGAGCAAGTTCAGCTGATAGTAAATGCTTTGGGTGAGCTACACTGGCACATCACGCAGATCCCGGATGAAACGTCAAGGAAATTCCGCAGACCCGTCACGGACGGAACGATGAAAAGTTCAAAATTCTGAACTTGTTGTCGTGTTTTCCGAGATTGCGTGTTGCAGGGTTTTTATCATTTTGCTTGATTTCGTGTATGTTTAGGTCTATACTAGACCTAAACATGAATAATTTGTGCTGGGTATCGTGGCGGAAGATGAATGAAGAAGTGTTTGAGCAAATTGTATGCAGTGGTTTATCGATTAAAACAAATGCAGTGGTTTATCCATTTTCCTTGCGTGATTTGCTTGACCGGCAGATCCCGGACGTCAAGGAGTTCTGCAAACACGGAGAACACGCGCGTCATTTCCTTGACAATCACGCATAGTGTAGCCTGGGCTTTACCATTAGCTTTCCCACGGTCTCATTAGGTAAGGCGGTATTCGTCATTGGCATAGGCAGTCTCCGGGTTATTCAGTAACCTGATTCTTGATTTTTAACACAATAAATATGAAAGCCAATGGGTCGTAATTTAAAAATGTTTCTAGGTATTTTTAAGTATTTTCAAATTAATTAGTAACATTAACATGACATATAGACAGAACTGCACCTAATCAGATAGGTAACCTAAAAATGGATTATGATTGAAACTCGCCTCTTATTAAAAACATGTCATTGGCGTAAGGCTTCATTCAGTTTGTATAATTATTGTTGTATCAACGATCATCTTCAAAATAGAGCTAATATATATTATAAAGGGGTTGGGGACCGTTTGTAAGGTACCAATATGTTGGGCTCATGAAAACAAGGAGAATTTTGCATAATGTAAATTTAAACAAAAATTAATACATACAAATGCGAAATGAACTTAGAAATGATTAAAAACTAAAACAATAAGCTCAGGTCCTTGTAGTTGTGACGTCAAACTGAGCTAAAATCAGCGTCAATTTCTGCGCGGCGGTGACAAAAAAAATCCCCTCTAACTCGAAAACTAAAAAGGCTAGAAAGACGCAGAAGAGCGCGTTCGAACGCCCTCAACAAGCACATTCGAAGTTACTTCGTGTATTTTTGTATCAAGTAAATATTGAGGTCACCAGAAGTCATACAAGGTCAGATTTTCCAGTTTAGGTTTTCGCTTCGAACGCCCCAAATATCTCCGGAACTATGATAGCTAGGAACAAACGGAAAAACAATCGAAAGCTCCTTAAAAATGCAATCGCACTTGGTGTCCTCAGATTCAAGCTCAGGTCAATAGTTTAGGCTCCAGACCTCATCAAATGTCAAAAAGGCTATTTTTAGCAAAACAGTTTTCACAAATAGCTTTTTACCTAATTAAGGTAATCATTTTGACGCCATCGTGTTTGTCTCTTGAAGGCGCTCGGAATAATATTAGTGTCAACCAGGTTAGGTCAACTTAAAAAATTTACCTCAGGTCAAGGTAAAGTGGTGACCCAAGTACGTCATGTTGCATATGGGAAGACGTGCCTCGGCGAGACAAACAGATTGGTTTCGGTTTCACTTATATGTCGTCATTTTGTCGATAGTTATTGATAAACAACTCTCGGTGACCTCGGATAACCTCGTCAGACCATGTAGCAAAAATGGCACCTAGGTCATCAAGGATGGCCTATAATAGCATGATCCAGAAGGAATTCGACTGATATCTTGCGTATCCTTGGAATAGGAAGCAATTGAATATTTCCTCATTGACTTATAATGGGGAGGTCACGAAATTGACCCAACCTTAGGTCGCTGAAATATAAAATCCAAGATCTACGAATTGTAGATATATATGAGCTTATGAAATGCTGTAAGTGTAAAACCGATCATCCAAAAGCCAAAAGCCATCCAAAAGCTGTGACTGTGGAACGACCACAAGCTTTTTTGGAGGTAAGATCACGTGACCTGGTCCGGTGACCTGACCTGAGATGACCCGAGGTATTTTTTGTTTAATGTGGGCAATTGATGCCCGAACAGCTGTACCAAAAACGGCGGCGCTGCGCGCCGCCGTTTTACCGCAAGTCTACCGCAAGTCTGAACAACGCAAGTCTCGCCACAAGTCACTAGGTTGTGACGTCACAAACAAAATCAAGAATATTAATAAATAAGTACGGAACGTTAACTGGTCGATTTAGGACGAAAGGTGATTTAAGTTTTGATTGAGAAGTTTACCGAAAAATCGAGAAAAATAAGCTGCATCTTGTATGTACAAAAACCTCATAGCTGTCCCAACCCCATTGTTTTGTAATGGTTATTTTGGATAAATCATTCAATATATTGAATTATTTTTTACTTTTCAAAACAAAAGATGGCTTTCATGTTAGGTCCAGACTGGATACTGATTCAATTTGTTTTGGCACGATTCAATGACGATTCATTTTGGAACCTGAATGATTAAATCGCCGTTCGATTCATGGAACACATTTGTGTGAATTGGTTAAATCAATGCGAATACACACACTTTGGCAGCATCGATGACCAAATGCGTATGTGCTCCAGGCACTTTAGAGTCTCATGATTATGAGTCAGGATCACATGCTAAGTTGAAGAAGTCGGCCAACCCATCACTGGTACGTGTTGATCCTTGCCACTCATGTGTTAAAGTAGGTGCTTCACCCTCGCCCGTGCAGCGTCCGATCAGTGCGTGACCGTGCAAGGGGGGGGGGGGCGGTACACCCCCCTAGCGTTTCGCCCCTAATTGGGCTAGAGCTTCGATTCAAACACGAGCGTGTTGCTTGTCACGAGAGGAAGCCATTGATACCCGATTGTAAGGTCCTAGGTCATAAGGTGACCTCTGAAATGTCAATGTCCCGAAATTCAACAAAATTGTAAATGCGTATAAATTGAATTTAATCGAGCTAGAATCGCGAATGAGCATATAATTATGCTAAATGGGTGTTAAATTTGAAATCAGCGTCACAAAATGTCCTAGAAACTGACAAATTCCAAAAAGGTCATGTCAGGTCATGTCTGGTCATTGAGGTCAGTGACCTGGGTTGACCTGTTGGGGCGCATGACCCCAGTGGAACATATAATTATGTAAAATGGATCCCATATTTGAAATCAGCGTCACAAAATGTCCTAGAAACTGCCAGAAGCCAAAAAAGTAATATGAGGTCATCGGAGGTCAGTGACCTCGGTTGACCTCTGAAAAGTTCAATCGAGGTCACAATCTCAATGGAAACCACAACTGTCACCTGGAAACACCTGTGCATATGCTCCTGAACAACAAACACTATGAAACTGCACAAGTTACAAGGATCAATACTACGGGACGCCAGTTGCGTCTGACATGACCTTGAAAAACAGGTCAAAAGTAACGGGTCATGTGACCTACAACTTAACAAATTTCAGAATATGTGTCAAATTGTTCAAAAGTAGGGTACTGAAAGTTGTATCGCCATCGGTTGATATTTACGATAGTTATTCCGGAAAAACCGAGGGGTGGCATCATCCCCCTGCCCTCGCCCTACGAAGCTTTTTTTCACCTTCGCCCTACCGGCGGGGGCCTGACAGGGCCCCCTGTTAACTTCCACACCAAGCAACTTAGAGCAATGCGGTAAGAACAAGCATGTTGCCTGTCGAGAGGAATCTAACAGTATGCGATGTTTAGGTTTCAGGTCAACTGATGACCTTCCAGGTCAAGTGAATGACCTCGGATTTGCCACGTCCAGAACAGCGATTTTGCTCTTCAGAAAACCTCAAAATTAGAAATTGATAAATGTAAATAAAAAGGCATGTTCCTAGACCAGTTTTGGCTCAGAGATACAGAAAAGGTAATTATTTGTTCGTATCTTGTCAAAAAAAGTCAAAAAAGTTATTTTTAAAACTGACGTCATCAGTTTCTTACACTTAGGGAGCCATCACTCAGTCAGAAAAGAAGATATTGCTTTGAAATTTGGTATGAGTATTGTCCATACTCAGTTCTCTTACATATATTCCGGTGTTTCTAAAATCTTGGAAAATTTTGATTTTGTGGGGATTTTTCCCAAAACAATCATTTTTGTAAAAAAATTAGGGGTCAAAAACCCAAAATTTTGAAAATCTGAGATTGCCATTTTAAAGAGAATTACATTTTGTATCTTTGGTGAATTGCGTTTGCAATTTGCTTTAAAACTCTAATTTCTACGATTTTTCCAATATTTCTATTTTTTACCAACATGATGTCATCAAAACGTCATTATTTCCCATTTTCTCAACCAATTTCAAATAAATTTTAACAGCCTACGTATAATTGCTGTACACTCAGCTACCAAAAATTTCAGCAAGATGCACCGCATGTGTAAAAGTTATTCAAGAAAAACCTCAGGGGGGGCCTGTTAGCCCCCCCCCCCCCCCCGTAGGGCGAGGGTTAAAGGAAATAGTTCACCTTCAACATGGGGTTTTGAACTAATAGCAGTTTTGTAGACTGTGTTGGGAAACCCCTATCTGCAAGTTTTCTTGACTGAAAAGACTCCAGCCGAATATATTTGCTTTTTTGGCGAAGGAATGCGGTGCTGACGAAAGAATGCGGTGCTGACGATGGCCTGGGCAGAGGCTATACCATCAGCCAATCAGCTTGCAGCTGGTGCTAGCAAGCGAACCGCCGGCCGCCGGTTGGCACTTCTCTAATGCGAGCCTATCCTTACGCGATTGGCTGAGCCATTTTTGTATTCGCGTGACGTCAGGACTCTGACTCAGAGAGTATGTATATTGTTTTGATAAAATTAATAATGTCCTGAATGTGTCCTGTCCTGTCCTGAATTGACGCGATGTCTGGCCATTTTTGACAATATAAAAATAAATTGTATTTCAAAATATAATCAAATCGTGTTTGGAAAAAAAAATGTTCCAAGGTGAACTTTAACTTTGATAAACTTTGCCTTCTAAAGGAATACACACATTTTGGCAGCATCGATTTCTTTGAAAATCATTGTAACGGCTACCATTTGGGCCAAATTTAATTTACACTTTATTGACTAGCATCAGGACCCAGGATTGGATCCAGGGGGCAAGGTGGCACGTGCCCCACGAAACGTCTGAGGAGGGCCCCCTCTGCGTGGATAGATGGGCACAGCCAAGGCTATATAACAAGGTAGGCCATTCCGGCCAAAAACATGGTCTCATGGCCTCTGATTGGTCGATGGTCGTGACGTCAATGGTACATGACTTGCTAGCCGGCATAATCAGAGTGCAAAATCCCATTGGGCTCCCCCTCTAACTCGAAAACTAAAAAGGCTAGCAAGACGCAGAAAACATTGTTCGTAAGCTCTCTCCAAGGCCATGCGACGTTACTTCGGGTATTACTTGGCTCAGGTCAATATTGAAGCCACCAGAGGTCATCAAAGGTCACATTTTCCCAGTGAAGGACTTTGCTCCAGAAACCCCCAAACATCTCGGGAACTATGAGAGCTAGTAACAAAGGGAAAAGGCAATCGAAAGCTCATGAAAATTCAAATCGCCATACTGTACTCAAATTTAAGCTCAGGTCAACAGTTTAGGTCCCAGAGGTCACCAAAGGTCACGAGGACATTTTTCCCAAAACGTTTTTCATAAATAGCTTTGTATTGGTTAAACATATATCAGTAATTTTAACACCACCATGTTTTGTCTCGTGAGGGTGCTTCGAAACAACATATTAATAGTGACCTGGTTAAGTCAACTTCAAAATTTGACCTCAGGTCAAGGTCATTTGGTGACCCAGGTAGGTCATGTTGCATATGGGGCGACGCGACTCGACGAGCCAAACGCGGTAGCGTCATTTGCACGTCTCTATCTATATTATATTAAGAGTTTTTGGCAAAAAGGTGCTGGTGACCTGAGATGACCTGAGATGACCTCAGCCAACTTTGCATAGGTCACTGAACAACAATTGCACCTGGGTCATCAATAATGAGCTACAATAACATGATTCTGAAATAATTGGCCTCATCCAATGCATATTCTCTGAAAAGGAAGCATGTGTAAATTTTCCCAAATTGACTTATAATGCGGAGGTCACGAGATTGGCCTGGCCTTAGGTCACCGACACAACAACAAAATCCGAGATAAACGAATTGTAGGTACTTATGACCTTATGAAATCCTGCAAGTTTCAAATTTATAGGACAAACCCTGTGGCTTTGGCACGACCACAAACATGTTTGGCAGTAAGGTCACTTGACGTGACCTGACTTGCGACGACATGAAGTTAAAACTTTCACACAATGTGGGCAATTGATGCACACATAGCCGTACCAAATTTGCTGCGCGCCTTTGTTTTCTCGCTATTCTCAAGAAACCTCAGGGGTGGTCAGTGACGCCCCCACCAGATCTCCTCGGATTTAGGCCACTGTATTTTGCAGGGTCTCTAAATGGTCGCATACGAACGCCGGACAGGCCCATGTTAAAGTCGCAGGCCTTCGGAGGACCCCTCAGGCCTACCGGGGGCCGTTCAGGCCGACTGAGGGCATTATGTCGGCCTTGGAGGGCCCCGCAGGCTGGCTGGGGGCACATCGGGACCCAGCCAGCATTTAGCATTTGCCCCCCCCCCCCTATTAGCAAATTTGGCACGGCCATGTGTGCATCTCATCACTCACAACCAGTGGCGGTCGCAGGGGGTGGGGGGGGGGCATCCGGGTCATGCCCCCCCCCCCCCCAAGACACATAAGGGGGGCCAACATATCTTTGCCCCCCCCCCCCTCCAAGCTAAGGCCATAGACGGAGGGCCCTCCCAGGCCGACAGAGGGGCCCTCTCAGGCCGACGGAGGGTCCTCACAGGCCGACAAAGGGCTCTCTCAGTCCGACAGAGGGCCCTCTCAGACCGACAGAGGACACTCTCAGGCCGACAAAGGGCTCTCTCACGTCGACGGAGGGCCCTCCCAGGTCGATGGAGGGCCCTCTCAGGCTGACAGAGGGGCCCTCTCAGGCCGACGGAGGGTCCACTCAGGCCGACAGAGGGCTCTCTCAGGTCGACAGAGGGCCGACAGAAGGCCCTCCCAGGCCGACGGAGGGCCCTCTCAGATCGACGGAGTACAGTCTGAGCCCGACGAGGGCTTTCTTGGGGCGACGTAGGGCCCTATCAGGCCGACAGAGGGCCCTCTCAGACCGACAGAGGGGATTATCAGGCTGACAGAGTGCCCTCTCAGGCCGACAGAGGGGCCCTCTCAGGCCGACAGAGGGCTCTCTCAGGTCGACAGAGGGCCCTCTCAGGCCGACAGACGGCCCTCTCAGGCCGACAGAGGGGCCCTCTCAGGCCGACGGAGGGCCCTCTCAGGCCGACAGAGGGCTCCTCAGGTTGACAGAGGGCCCTCTCAGGCCGACAGAGGGCTCTCTTAGGCCGACGCAGGGCCCTCTCAGTCCGACGGAGGACCCTCCCAGGCCGACGGAGGGCCCTCCCAGGCCGACGGAGGGCCCTCCCCAGCCGACGGAGGGCCCTCTTAGGTCGACGGAGTACAGTCTGAGCCCGACAGAGGACTCTCTTAGGCTGACGTAGGGCTCTCTCAGGCCGACAGAGGGCCCTCTCAGGCCGACAGAGGGGTCCTCTCAGGCCGACGGAGGGCTCTCTCAGGCCGAAAGAGGGCTCTCAGGTCGACAGAGGGCTCTCTCAGGCCGACAGAGGGAACTCTCAGGCCAACAGAGGGCCCTCTCATGCCGACAGAGGGGCCCTCTCAGGCCGACGGAGGGCCCTCTCAGGCCGACAGAGTGCTCTCTCAGGTCGACAGAGAGCCCTCTCAGGCCAACAGAGGTCCCTCTCAGGCCGACAGAGGGGCCCTCTCAGGCCGACGGAGGGCCCTCTCAGGCCGACAGAGGGCTCTCTCAGGTCGACAGAGGGCCCTCCCAGTCCGACGGAGGGCCCTCTCAGGTCGACGGAGTATAGTCTGAGCCCGACAGAGGGCTCTCTTAGGCCGACGTAGGGCCCTCTAAGGCCGACCGAGGGCCCTCCCAGGCCGACGGAGGGCCCTCTCAGGTCGATGGTACAGTCTGAGCCCGACATAGGGCTCTCTTAGGCCGACGTAGGGCCCTCTCAGGTCGACAGAGGGCCCTCTCATGCCGACAGAGGGGCCCTCTCAGGCCGACGGAGGGCTCTCTCAGGCCGACAGAGGGGCCCTCTCAGACCGACGGAGGGCCCTCTCAGGCCGACGGAGGGCCCTCTCAGGCCGACAGAGGGCCCTCTCAGGCCGACGGAGGGCCCTCTCAGGCCGACGGAGGGCCCTCTCAGGCCGACGGAGGGCTCTCTCAGGCCGACAGAGGACCCTCTCAGGCCAACAGAGGACCGTCTCTGTCTCTGTGTCATAGGGCTCTATGTCGACCCTCAACAGAGAGGTCGACAGAGAGCCATATGAAGCCGACTGAGTCACTGAGGGACTCATAAATGAAAGTAAAAATGGGTCCCTGAGCCCAAGGTAGTACCCGCGGGTGTCCAGGGTTTCCCCTTGGGGACGCCCCTGACTCCCGCCAGCTGTATGCCGCATCTAACCCCCGCCCGCTCCAGGGGGGGGGGGCGCCCCCCCCCCCCCCTGGGTGCGCTACTGCCAATGCCCATGCCATTTGGTTGTGATAACATCGTGTGATGCTGAGGGAGGTGTATTGTAATTTGTAGGTGTCCGCAGTCCCAGATGACGAAGTTTTTTTTACCACGTATTTTTGTATCATTTGGAAGCTTCATGCTTCTGCTTTCTTTGTAGACTATTGTGACGAACGTTGAACCCTGTTGAATTTCGTCTTGGCGGCTTCGGGAAAAGGGAAAGGTTTCGGAACTGGAAGGGAGGTAGGTTTGATTATCTGCTATTTTAAATCTATGTGATTCCGGATTCGATAAGTCGTAAGCGTTTGCACTTCATGTCTTTGCTAATTGCTCAAGTACAAACTTCATTGAATCAGTACTAAAGTTTATAACCTGACCTGAACCAGTTATGCGTAAGCGGTAGGGGCGTCCCCACAAAACTGAGTGAGGGGGCCAACCAGAGGTGTGAGAGAACCCCGCCCCTGTGTGTATGGGGGGGGGGGCTGGCGCCATAGGGCTAATGTTAAATTCCTGCGAAACCTAAGGTGCCGGAGAGGGTTTCGAGCGAACCTGGGGGTGCCCAGCCCCCGGGCCACCCCAGTGCGACGCTCCTGATAAGCGGTAAGATGAAGAGATCGGAAGCAATTAATCGACAGGCACTATTCTATGACATTAAAAAGGGAATTATGTTTACATGAAACACACAGTAGTCGTGTTTACATAGCAATAATGAAACCTCCCCTATTAAGCGAGGAGGATGGATGAGGTTAAAACGCCTATCACAATATTGCGGTAAATCGCCATTAGATCAAAATTTTACCTCGAATGGCATGACCTGAAGATCTGAAAATTACGCATTCGATGTAATGTGACCCAAGGAATCGATTGCGACCACTTTTGAGCAAATTGGACTTTAACCCGCGCCGCGCTGGGGGGGTAAATTTTACCCCCCCCCCCCCCCCCTCCCGGATTTTCGCTATAGCTTCAAAAGGGCACTGTATATTAACGCGAAACTTCCAGTACCTCATCCGGCATCGATTTAACGTCTTCCTAGAAATTTTGAAGAACATCGGTCGAGAAGTTTTTGAGCAAATAACGTTTTAGTGACGTCATGTCACGCCATTTTCGGTCCAAAATGGACGAAAGTTTGATCGATGATAGAACAGCGAGTATTGAAGAAAATTGGAAAACAAAAACGCCAAAAGGAAGGAAATGACATTCTCTACAACCTGGCCATCTCGGATTTGTAAAATGTTGTTTTTCTGATCCCCAATTTTTTTTTCTCAAAGTTTCCAAAATCAAAAATGTTCAGATTTTAAAAAAACGGACTATATGTCAGAGAACCACCTCTAATGAGTGACCGCCAAATCGCAAAGAAATAAGTTTATTTTTGACCACCAAATGACTAATAAAGTGTTCAATTTGATGGACGCATTTTTTCAAATCGCATATTTGGACATTTTTAGACATCGTACACAAAAACAAATTGCAACATTGGATTGCCGTGACAAAGCTGGACCGTAAACATATGTCGTTTATTGCAAATGTTGGATTAAAAAATTGGACTCCTTTTGCCTGATATTGACCTAACCTTGAGGTCAAATGTCAAAATAACCATTACTATTGGTTTCTACGTCTGAAATCACCCATGAAGCATGTGTCACATGGGTTTCATATTACTTTTGCACATTCTGACCTTTTGTGACCTGACGTTGACCTTGACCTGTACTTAGTACGAGATTCATACTCAACCAGCACCTTCTCCTTATATTTAGAAGTGTTTTGGCAGAGTTTCGGCGCGCTGCTGTTAATAATCCGGTCTCTGCAGCCAATAATCCGAAACAGATGGTTTTGTTTGTCCTTTGACCTGACCCTGACCTGATGTGACATTTTAAAGAGAATTTCAAAGATTCCTTAGAATCTTGCCATCGAGAGCTTTCGATCGCCGCCTAGCGCGTCTCGCTGCAATTATTGGTTGGGAAGATAAGAGGGGGGGGGGTAAAATTTACCCCCCCCCCCCCCCCCCCCCCCAGCGCGGCGCGTTCGGCTGGAGACCCCAGCGCGGCGCGGGTTAACTTTAGGCTCTAGCGCGTGTCAACACTTTAACCTGAACTCTGACCTGGAAGGTCAACCGCTATCGCAAAATGGACCTCATTATACTGCTGTGTTCCTACAGATGCCTTACAATGAACCTTTCATACACTATTAGAGAGACCAGTTTACTCAGGCCAATATTTGCCCACACATACAAATATACAGTAGCAGAGTAGGAATAAGCAGCTGAAGAAGAAGAAAGAAACATATATTGCTGTAGTCGGTATTGGCTATAGTACTATTGGCTACAAAATAAACCCTTAAAATACCTATCGCGACAAGATGTCAGCATGCAATAAGACCAAGTCCCTCCAGGGCGAGGGCTCTGGTGATACCTGACAATTGCCTTATTATGCTTCATGCCTGAAAGAACTAGCTTAGATCAGGACATTCTTTCAGGCCAGCATTAGCATTATGACTCTAAGAAAAGAGTTCGCCCCACAGCTCTGTGATCACTTAAGAGCGCTTTCGTATCGACAGTTCTCGAAGGCCGTCTGAGGACCCTATTCAGACCATCACAGGCCCCCAGGCCCGGTAAGGGCCCTTTTGCCAAGTTGCCCCCCTCCCCCAAAGGTTATCCCCTCCCCCCTAAGGGATCCAGTTTACACTAGATAAAATGGGATTCCCTCAAGCTTTAACATTACGTGACTATGGGCCTTGCATGGAAAGAATCGAGTTAGAAATATCTTCGACTGCACCCCCCCCCCCCCCTCCCTCGGCAGGTGAAAAGGTACTGTGGCCCCTCCCTGAGAAAAATACTGGCTTCGTGCCTGGTTGCGATGCTTAATTTTATTTAGTAAGCAAAGGGCATTTTGCTGGCAAGGGCCCTTTTGCCAAGTTGCCCCCCCCCCCCCCCAAATGTGAAGGCTGCGACCGTCCCTGCTCACAACACTCACATTGTGTGAAAGTTTTAACCCCAGGTCCTCTCAGGTCAGGTCACCAGGTCACGTCAAGTGACCTTACCTCCAAAAATGTTTGTGGTCGTGCCAAAGCTACAGTGTTTGTCCGATAAATTTGAAACTTGCAGGATTTCATAAGGTCATAAGTACCCAGTGTCCTAGCATTGGGAAATTTGGGTGGAAAATGACACCCCATGGATACTATTTTTCCACTCTTTTTCCTGAGGTTTACTGTGAATTTTCCACTCCTTATTTTAAAAAGGATTAGATAATTATAAACCTGATACTGATTTATGGATGTAATGATAGCGACAGCCTGTGGATGAAAAGACAGGTAATAATTGGCATAGGTAATAACTAATTTTGGTGAGCAGGTAATTGTGTGATAAAGCCTGGTACATATGCTTTTTGGTTTAATTTTCCCCTCTGTATACTTATTTTTAGTCAGAATTTTCCACTCCGCACCCCAGCTCCAAAGCAATTATAGGAGCCTGTAAGTACCTACAATACGTTTATCTCGGATTTTGTTTGTATCGGTGACCTAAGGTCAGGCCAATTTCGTGACCTCCCCATTATAAGTCAATTTGGGAAAATATACAAATGCTTCCTTTTCAGAGGATATGCATAGGATCAGCCCAATTATTTCAGAATCATGTTATTTTAGCTCATTATTGATGACTCAGGTGCAATTGTTGATCCGTGACCTCTGCAAGGTCGGCTGAGGTCATCTTACGTCACCAGCACATTTTTGCCAATAACTTCTGATAGAATAAAGATAGAGTTGTGCAAATGACACCACTGCATTTGTCCCGTCGATTCGCGTCGTCCCATATGTAACATGACTTACCTTGGTCACCAAATGACCTTGACCAGGGGTCAAATTTTGAAGTTGACCTAACCAGGTCACCATTGATATATTATTTCGAAGCGCCTTTATGAGGCAACAACGACGGTGTTAAAATTACTGCTATATGACTAACAAATACAAAGTTATGTATGAACACTTTTTGGGGAAAATGTCCGTGACCTTTGGTGACCTCTGGGCATAAACTATTGACTTGAGCTTACAGAGCTTACGAGCTTACATGATTGGAGGCGATTTAAATTTGCATGAGCTTTCGATTGCTTTTTTCCCTTTCTTACTAGCTCTCATAGTTCCCGAGATATTTGGGGATTCCTAGAGCAAAGCCCTTCACTTGGAAAATGTGACCTTCTTTGATGACCTCTAGTGACCTCAATATTGACCTGAGCCAAATAATACTTGAAGTAACTTATAATGGCCTTATAGAGAGCTTTTAAACGCTGTTGTCTGCGTCTCTCTAGCCCTTTGATTTTTCGAGTTAAAGGGGGGATGCCAATGGGATTTAGCACGCTGAGCATGCCGGCTAGGAAAAGGCATGTACCGGTGACGTCACGACCAATCAGAGGCTGGTATTGGATAAGACCCTTCCACGTAATGCTGAAGGTGCCGGAGTGAGCCCCTGGGCACAGCCATGATTGAGGACCTTGCTAGACCTTTGATGGCTCAACACTGGTCTGAAAGGGCCCTTGCTGGGCCCGAGAGGGCCTTTACCAAGCTTTCAGCAGAGGCCTTACGACAGTCCAAGGGGCCCTTACCAGGTAAGGGAGCACAAAGCTGGTTTGAGAGGGCCTTTCCCGAGTCTGCACATACCAGTGGTCCTCTCAGATCCACGACCTTCGACTATATCAATGAGGTGTCATACTTTGGCTAATAACTCGATAACCGTTGGTTGGGCTTCACATTTTAACCCCCCGAATCGAAATAAAAATGTTCCCGCTTTCTTTCTGTGGGTGATTCATACATGTATGAATTTGAGGTGAATAACAGTTCGAAAATCGTGCTTGAAATGGAGTTTTTTTTTACATGGAACCTATAGAATAGGAGGAAAAGTCAAGCCCATGCTACCAAGGCTATATAACAACAGCTTGTCTCGTTCCTACGTCACCATTTCTTCACTAGATTCTAGGTTTTATACCACATATTTTTAGTATACTCATCATGTGCATCAAAATGTTTCAATTATATTCTAACAAAAACAGAAAAATGCTGGCGTACTGAATTCAAAGAGTGAAATTATACAAAACGAAATTTATATTTGATTTGAATTGTTGCAAAATAGTAAGACAGACATTTAATATTTCATTTTAGTTCATACTAAACAACCAACCATGTTTGCCAGATGTTGGATTAGTTGAGTCGGGGTGATTGTCATGGTAACAAAAGCCTGCATGGCACTTCCGCAGGTGCGCTGATTGGCGGTACTGACGCACCGTCAATAAAGGCGAAATCTGACACTTATTACCGTCATATAAGCTGAAAGTGACCCCTATTGGAAGGCGTGCAGGGTCCCATAAATCAATTTCCTGGGCACAAATTTGACTCAATTTTGCTAAAACCCCAGACATGAATAGGCAAGGCCTTTGCATCACAGTTATGCATCATTTGCAGAACGAACTATTTTAGAAATGCTTGAAATTGCGACCCGAATACCACCTATTTTCCCGTAGGCCAACATGCTAAAGCCGGCTCGCTGTAGAAATGGTGACGTCACGGCTCAGCTGTTGCCAGACAAATTGACGGGGGCTTCATGCTACCATATGACTTTGGACCCTTCCCCGCACATTTGGGCGGGAGCTCGGCCTGGCACGGCATAATTCATTTCAGACTTTTTTGGAAACCAAGCAAAATGAGCCTATTCTGAAGCCAAATTGTCCATAGATTACGAATTTGAAAGTCGTTTGGCTCTGTTATAAACCGTATGTGCGTGATACAGTGCCAAACACGGATATTTTTCAGTCAGCATTGACCAGCCGGTAATGACATTAAACACGGCGTTGTGTTCAAAGTTGTATATGTTGAATATGTATTTCAAATAATTTTCCCCTATTTGTATACAATGAGACTGATGAGCACTACAGGTTAAAGTGAATGTGTCACCTTTGCATTGGTTTTTACCTGAGATAGCCATTATCTTTGGCCGTTCTTGAAATGTCGAAAATACAAAGGTCATTTTCCCCAAAACTTAGACGTTAAGCGATTTAATTCGTAGTTTTCTAAATGGGGTGGTGCCGCCGCTGATTGGCTGACAGCCACTTTGTCAGCCAATTCCACTTTGTCAGCCAATCAGCGGCGGTCTATAGCTCAATAATGACATCATCCCAAATTTAAAAACTGAATTTGTATAAAGTTAAGTGACCTTTCGAGATAAAAATATCACCATCGTTTTCAGCTGCAGTTAATTAATATTTTCGACTACAACCAGCGTATATTTGACAACTTACCGAAAGGTGAAACATTCCTTTTAATACCGAAAAACTGGCACTTGAACACGGGGACTCGTCTAAGGAAATTTGACTGGGGGGGGGGGGGCAGGCTCGAGGACTTATTTTTACTTCACCTGTTCTTGTCCCACGAAGTCACACTTACTCTGGTTGTTCCAGTCCATTGATATCGTTCCAACGGGCAGTAATATGCATACAATAAATAGTTGTGCATTCAACAATTATGTTGAGATGATTGATAATCAGCCAAATTATACATTGTTATTTACCCGTCATTGAATGAGAGGCGTTTACCCCCCTTGCATCATGCCCCTTCATGCCTGCTAACGTTGCAACATGCCCCTTCAAAAACGTTTCAACTTGTCCCATGACCACATTGATTTGTTTTGAGCGCATAAAATGGTGGAAGTTTAAGTAGTTGACAAAATATCTTATCGTTTTAACGCCAGAAGTATATTCTACGATAAGATTAAGTCCGTTTCACCACTCCTGAAGTTACAAAGAGTCCACTAGATTTTGTATTTATTGGCAAATACTAACTTTCTTCCTCAAAAATCACTCTTTCGACGCCTGCCAGATTAGTCGGCTTCTAACAGACAGCGCTCGTTTTGCCGTTGCAAAGGGTTTGCGTATGCGCGTTTCTTGTAGACCCACTGGCATTTGCATCTCATGGGCAGCTTTTTTAGTAATAAGCTCTGATGCAGTCAACCCGTGATGCATTTTGCCCCGGTCTCCCCTATTGACCTTCGTCGGTTTCCGCTACTGTGTGTTTTCTTTCATTTTCAGCATCTAGCAGTGACCATGATACTTGTTATCGAAAGCTGTGCTAATACCTATAGTATACAACTAGTGCTAACCCGTCCGCTCCGCTGGACGATTAGCTGACATCTCCGGGATGGTGGTATCCGCACCAATTCAGCACGTTCATTAACTGGACTGGCACTGCAAAGGACATAATTACCTATTACCCGTTAAGGGATCACCGCCTCACCAACTCCGGTGCGTCGGTGACTTATCCCATCTCCCACATATGTCCTATGCATATCTAGCTGGCATCTCCGGAATAGAGGTATCCGCACCAATTCAGCACGTGAATTAAAGGGATATTGCCACCTCCGGAGGATTTCTAAAAAGCAACTAAATGAATGGTGGGGATCAACAATCATGTATGCTCAAGCTCAAACTTGCTCATGCAACACCTAAAACAGTGCATCGGCAAAGCATTTTGTATTTATTTCTGACTCCAAAACGTTGGTCCCAGCTGTGATCAGTACTAGATTCATGATGGCCGCTCTCATCCAGTTTGGCTGTGGTATTGGAGCCCGCCCAAAGCCGAAGCGTACGAATTCGCCGAGACTTGACCTTGAAAAGTCTATCTGTGTTATAAGGTATAGGTCACAACTCCTACGGTCCCAAAGTCGAGCCATAGCAATTCTTGCTGTTTTATTATGAAAGAGGCTAAGGTTGTCGAAAATACAATTAAAGGGACATTGCCACCTTTCTGAAAGTTGTCAAATATACGCCGGTTGTACCCGAAAATAGGAAGTAAGTGCTGCTGAAAACGATGGTGATATGTTTTTTCTCGAAAACGACACTTAATTTGATAAAAATTAAGTTGTTTAAATTTGGGATGATGACGTCATATTGAGCTCTAGAGAGCTATATAGAAATCCTTTACGCTGCCAAAATATGGCACATTTTTTCTAGACAATTCTGGCGCTTTGAATACAAAAACAACCATTGAACGTATGCTTCTTCGTACACCACCGTCAAACTAGGAGCAGATTTATTCCAAATGTAGTTTGATATTTGAGGCATCTCGATTTCGCTGAAAATTGATACACTGACCATATCCGATACGCTGATCACGAATCCAATGTTTTTGATCTGGGATTGTTTCGTACCTTACGAAATACGGACGGTCATACATACATACGAACAGGGACGTCGGAACTATGTTCAAGTTGGGGGGGGGGGGGGCGGAGGCATTCTGAAGTCGATTCTTTCCATGCAACGCCCATAGGCGTAATGGTAAAATCAAAAATGTTGGGGGGGGGGGGCTGCCCCCCCCCCCTGTTCCTACGCATATGCATACGAGGTCCGCCGGGTATCTCGATTTCGCTGAAAATTGTTCCACAAACCATATCCGATGCGCTGATCACGAATCCAATGTTTTTGGTCTTGGATTTTCGTATCTTACGAAATACGGACGGTCATACATACGAAGGTCCGCCGTGTATCTCGATTTCGCTGAAAATTTGTGTACAGAGTACAGACCATACAGCATACTTAGGACACTGATCACGAAATCTTCCGTTTGATATTCCGATTTGTATTCTTGATGATTTTATTTCGCAGACAGTGTAATGCTTTCTACATTTATTTTCGTATCGCAGTGCAGGGAACAGTTAACAGTATCATACACGACATTGTGCCCACCCTTGACTAGCCAGATGCAACAACCTGATCAACTATTATCAAACCGAAATGTGCTTCCTTCACGAATAATGCGACAAAATGCATCCTTTGGTTACCAAAACCACACGACAGTGTCCCTATTCAGCCTTTACCGAGCAAAATAAAAAAGGTACCGTACAACACAGCCATCCAGATTATTTAAATGAGAACGATCTGCTTCAGGCAAAAACGCAGGTGAAGGGAAGGGAAATAGGCCGGCCGGAAGCGGGCGGCCACCTTGCTGCGCTCGGTCAGCTGGCCAGCCCTGCCTGCCTCCTTCGAGGGACGCTTGGCCGCTGAGCTCGGCTCCGACTCGGACTGGGGCAGACGCTTCTTTACCGCCTGTGGGTAGAGAGGGGCGGTCAACTCAAGGGGGGGGGGGGGAGCTCAGGTCATGGCACGACCACACCAACATACAGTACAACAACCAGCGTACAACAACCAGGGTCAGACATAGCAGCAGGTCACATGGGATCAGACACAGCGGCAGGTCACACGGGTCAGACACAGCAGCAGGTCACACAGGTCAGACACAGCAGCAGGTCACATGGGTCAGACACAACAGCAGGTCACACAGGTCAGACACAGCGGCAGGTCACACAGGTCAGACACAGTGGCAGGTCACATGGGGTCAGACACAGCAACAGGTCACACAGGGTCAGACACAGTGGCAGGTCACACAGGGTCAGACACAGTGGCAGGTCACACAGGGTCAGACACAGTGACAGGTCACATGGGGTCAGACACAGTGACAGGTCACACAGGGTCAGACACAGTGGCAGGTCACATGGGGTCAGACACAGTGGCAGGTCACAAAGGGTCAGACACAGTGGCAGGTCACATGGGGTAAGACACAAGGTAAAACACTTTCTGTCAGTGCACCATCTTATGTACAGTATGACGTCACAGCATCATATGGTGGTAACATCAGAAAAACAGAGGCATTGTGCACCAGGGCAGCATTTCCATATTTCTTCTGACGAAGCCGTTATTATTATAAATAGGTTAGATTAGGTTAGGTTGCATTAATACATCGGACAACTTATTTACGCTTTAGGGTTAGGTTTTGTCTACAAGATGGTCTGGGGGTCTGGGGTACAACAGCTCCCAGTAGGGCTGCAGCGCAGTGAGAGGATTGTTCTAAACGTTGGTCCCTGTAACCGTAATTGCTGTAAAGGTTAGGTCAGGTTTGATTATGTTATTATAATTGCTTCCTGACACACCCTGGTTAGGTTTAATGCCTTTGTCAGAAGAAATATGGAATTTTTGCTGTGGTGCACATTGCAGCTACTTTTCTGATGTTACCATATGCTGCCATACTGTGAATGGAATTACACGGCGCACTGACAGGTACCTACCTGAGTCGAATATTACCTACCTGTATCACTTTTGGTCAAATAATCTTACATTTCCATAATTTATAATTTTGCTCACTGAACAACGAACATCATCACTAGCAAACATATTGATAGAACACCACTGGCGGATACAGTTGCAGTGGAATACCAGTGGGCATAGCCCCTGCCAAATGTGAACAAAATGCAGAAAATTGGCATGTTTCAGCATTTCATATACAATATAAGCAACTTGTATTTGGTGAAATGTGTTTTGAAATCCTCCTCAGGGTAACGTAAAAGTACAATTTCCTCTTTCAATTTTGTAATGTGTCAAAACCTTCTTTTCAATCTTAAAATAATGGCACGTGGCACATTTTCCCACTTATTTTTTTTAACAAAAGTATCCGTCATAGGCGTCTGATTACCCAAATATTTTTTCTCCTAATGCTAAACAAATTGCCTTTTGTCTGGCTTATGCTCTTGTCATATTTGAAACGATAATCACAGCATAATTAGTGCATACGTTGATAGGAAAATAGGAACCTGTTGGGCCGTTAGCTGTTGGTAAATGAAATAGCATGACGACTCACCTGTACACCGTAGTATAAATCTTTGATTCGCCACACACAACACAGGGTATTCGAGGCATACCTGATTGCTCTTAAATTGAAATTATTGACTTAAAAAGATTCAAACTGGTCAAATGTTGATGGCACGGCGTAACACATCAATCAACAATCAAACATCACGATTCGCGATCATAGAAAATCAAGGTTTCATTCCAAACAAGTACACCCGGCCATAACGAGAGCTGACGTCATCGGTACAAAACTCCATATAAGGGTGGGCCTTACTAAGGCCCAAATTTTAAAATCACAATTGAATTTCTCTTAGACCAGATATCTGTGTTTGTTTTCAATGTTACCCCCCTAAGTTTCGCTCTAAGGCCACTAACTTAGCTATCTCAACTCAAAACTAGTGTTAAGGTGGGAATGTCCCTTTAACCGCATACGCTTTTTAATTTTAAAGTGCACTGACGAAATGGTGATGTTGAGTTTGCAATATTCAAAAGAAAATAACAGTCCGCAAAGAAGTGATTCTAAATAGTGATGTGGCCACTCCAATTTTACGAATGCTTGGCAAGCATGAGTGGTGCAAATGTATTTTTTGATCTAATGGGGGGAGTTTCGGGAACCACATTTTGCAGGTGAAATCGGACACGCTTAATCGACCGATACACACCAAAAACTCCATATTGGCCTGCGAGGTGGCAATGTCCCTTTAACTGGGACTTGTAAACTGAATAAACTGAGCGGTGCCGGATAGACAGACAGACTGACAGATAGACAGACAGACAGACAGACGCTTATAAAATAGTAATATAGATACACTGCGTGATTGCCCCGCAAATCCGTGCTTGCGGGACTTACGTGACGTCCGGGCTCTGCCGATCATGCAAATCACGCAAGGAAAATGGATAAACCACTGCATTTTTAGAATGGATAAACCACTGCATAAATATCTACCAGCTTCAACACTCACAATTTGCTCCAACGTTTCTTCCATTCATCTTCCGCCACGATACTCAGCACAAATTATTAAAGTTAGGTTTATTATACAGTACAATACGCGAAATAAAACAAAATGATAAAAACCCAGCGAGATTGCGAGATCGCAATCTCGGAAACACGCGAAGAAGTTCAGAATTCTGAACTTTATTGCGTCTTTTCCTTGACGTGTCTGCGGCTTTTCCTTGGCGTTTCATGCGGGATCTGCGTGATGCGCCAGTGTAGCTCACCCAATGCATTTACTATCAGCTGAACTTGCTCTGTCGGCGCATTTTACGCAAATCCCGCAAACACGGAGAACACGCGCGTGATTAACATAAAATCACGCATAGTGAAGCCTGGGGCCGTAGCTTCTCCAGACAAGTTGAGGCTGAGCTAGGAAAATCGCCTAAAGTACCATGGAAATCCACACAAATACATATTTCTCCCCAGATTTGACACACTTCCTCGTCCAAGTGGGGGGGGGGGGGAGGGGAGCCAGCTCAACTGAATAGGATCCTGCATCCCTGGCAACTTGCACAGAACAGTTAAAATGTGCATCTCGCCAACAATAATCACCTGTTCCTGTTTAAACTTGACCCCCCCCCCCCCGTGGCCGTTTTTTGCCTCGACTGGGAGTGGAGGGGGACAGGAGCAGTGTCAAGCGGTATCATTTTTTGGTATTTTAGTCTCCATTTTGTGTAGCAAGCAAGAACCATGACTTTCTATTTATGGCATGGCAGACCCAGGGTAATATAAAAACGGGTAGAACAGTAAGGAATGTAACGCCCAAATGAATTAGACAAGATATAATTTGTATCGTAATTGTTGTCTATTATAAATTAAAGGTATTGTTTGCTATCAATAACTTGTATTTCCATAGATTATATCTTTATTTATTGAATTAATCGCCAGCAAATTTACGAAGTAGTAGTCAAAGTAGTGTATTTGCGGTACATGTAGTAGCATTTGGAAGCGGTCATTAAATTCTACTACAAAGTAGTAGTCGAAGTAGTGTATATTTGAGTGCTGTAGTAGCATTTGGAAGCGGTCAGCGGTCGTTCTGACATTTTTTAACCCTCAAGCCCATTTAACCTCTTTACGCCAGGAATATCGAAAAAATATAAATAGAAACGTTGTAGCAAAGGCCTGTAGCTATATGTTCCAGAAGTCGGATTTAAAATATGTACCATAGATTACGAGCCAGCCTCGTCTGAAAATCATCGATTTAACATGGGAACCCTATGGTGTAGTAGGTTTTTAACGCCCACACGCCCGAGTGCTGCCAACTGTTACTGGTGGGGGCTGGCCACCAGACTTGTCAATGATTCAATGTGAATTGACTAATTTTGATTGAATTATTCTTATTTCAAATGAACGACTCATGAATCGATTCACCTCATGCGCAAACCTGTTGTGAGTCACTGATTGAATCATTCATACAGATAAAATAGGCTGATTGAATCATTCATTGCTCAAAGAATCATTCTTTTTTGGTCGAACAGCATAAACTGTCCACAAAATATGCCAGAGGCCCAGCATTCATCTGTGCCCTGTGGACAAACCAGGCACTTAATGGCCAATTATATGAGCTCTGTGTCCTGAGCTGTAGCCTGTAATTCATCTATGCGTAAAGAAAGCGAGGCTTTGTGTCCAACTCCAGTGGGCACAAAGCCACTGTTCAATCAGCCCTAACTAGGTGAATACCTTGGAACTGGTAGGGCTAGGGGTAGGTACCTAAATACTTAGAAAAGGTAACTAACTCATACTTTGGTTCATAAACCACACAGTACACGCACACCTTTTTCACACGAAAAATTATCAAAAGGTACCCACCTTTTCCTAATTTCTAGGCTATACCATATCAAAAACTAAATCATAAACAAACATTTGCATGACCTCCGCATGTCCCAAATATCACTGTCGCATCGGCGCCGCTTTATTCCACATTATGCTTTATAAAAAAATAATCCCTAATGCAAAATCAAAATAAATGTTCTATTCGCTTAAAAAAGTGAAACGTAAAGTCATTAATGCTTTTGGAACTTGGAATTTGCAATTATAATAAATATTATAAATATCATTTTATAATCAAAATAAACAACACACATGTCCAATTGGCTCACATTCACATTCACATTCACATTCGGAAATACATTCGCGGACTATTTGTATTGGCTTCAAAATTGATACACAGGTAGATCCCGACCTAGTGATCATTCTGGTACAATCTTAAGAGTCGCACATTCAAAATCAAAGGAGTTAGAGCAGGTCAGATAGGTTTAAGGTCAAACAGCGGACTATTCCGATTGGCATGCAAATTAGCACACTGGTAGAACATAACCTCCTTATCACGCTCATGAAATCTTAGTCGCACATTCAAAATCAAAGGATTTAGATCAGGTCATATGTTTAAGGTCAAACCGCAGACTATTCTGATGTGCATGGAAATTGGCACACAGGTAGAGCATGACCTCCCTATCACGCTCATAAAATCTTAGAGTCGCACATTCAAAATCAAAGGAGTTAGACAAAGGAGTCAACACTTCCCTTTAATGTTGAGTGATTGAATCAAGATTGAATCATTCATTATGGTAATGTTGAGTGATTGAATCATGATTTAATCAATCATTATGGTAATGTTGAGTGATTGAATCATGATTGAACCATTCATTATGGTAATGTTGAGTGATTGAATCATGATTGAATCATTCATTATGGTCCGTGAATCACTGTGAATCGACTCATGACAAATATGAATCATTGACAAGTCTGCTGGCCAGACCTTGCTCCCGCGCCCCGCCCCATTGTGCCCCGGTCAGAACTCAGCAGGTAGTTGTCAGCACCGCTCACCTGTGCATGTTGGCTCTCGTCGCTGCCAGCCTCAGATGGCGCAGGACCCTCCCGCCTCGATCACCGGCCCCCCGGTGGCTTCATCTTGATTCTGCCTGAAACACAGCAGTTCACACAGTCAAAGTCGGTTCACTGGAGTCGGCTGGTCACACTACTACGAGTTCACAAGTGTTACGGCCGAAAATTATATCCGTGTATATATAATTATAAATTATATCCGGGAGGTCCGGGCGGTCCCGGCGACGTCCAGCGACGTCCAGCGAGGCAGCAGAAGCTCTCGACACCAAATAACTGTTTGCTTTTCCCACGCCAGCGGCCACGCAGGCCCCACGCCGTGCACACGTGTGCCGAGCAATACGCTTTGTTGCGCTACGTGTGAGCCAACACACGCGAAGGGACTCGTTGGAGGTGCACACCCACGACATGCGCCCCCGTCCTGGTACTCGCTTCGGTTGCGACGAGTTGGTACTCGCTTCGGTTGCGACGAGTAGCCGCGAGGGACACGAAAGAGACACACTTCGACGTTGTGCGTCCTCGGGGCTTGCACTCCGACGTTGTGACCCTTACCGTTTCCATCGGTTTTTATTTATATTTCGGCAACCTATCGTTATTTCTTCTAATTTTTCGCCAGTAGAATAAACTCTAGTGCACACACCTTCCTTATCATTGTTGTCGGCATATTGCGAATTATGTCGGCAACAAGGTGACGCCCAGCCCCAGTCAATTTGCATGGCAACACTTGAGCCGTTACGTCACCAATTCTACAGCGAGCCGGCCTTAGCATGGTGGCTTATGGGAAAATAGGTGGTATTCGGGTTGCAATTTCAAGCATTTCTAAAATAGTTCGTTTAGCAGATGATACATAAATATGATGCCACAGGCCTTGCCTATTCATATTTGGGATTGTTTTGGCAAAATTGAGTCAATTTTTGCCCAACAAATTGTTTTATGAAACCCTGCACGCCTTCCAATAGGGGTCACTTTCAGCTTATCTGACGGTAATATGCGTCAGATTTCGCCTTTATTGACTGTGCGTCAATACCGCCAATCAGCGCACCCGCGGAAGCGGAGGTGCCATGCAGGCTTTTGTTACCATGGCAACCACCGCGACTCAACTAATCCAACAACTGGCAAGCATGATTGATTTCTTAGTATGAACTATAATGTTTGAAATATTCAATGTCTGCCTCACTATTTTGCAACAATTCAAATAAAATGGAAATTTAGTTGTTATTATTTCACTCTATGAATTCAGTACGCCATCATTTGTCTATTTTTGTAAGAATATAATTGATACATGTTGATGCACTGGGAGTATACTAAAAAAATGTGGTATAAAACCTAGAATCTAGTGAGGAATTGGTGACGTAAGAACGAAACAACCTGTTGTCCTATAGCCTTGGTGACACCGGTCCCTTATTATAGTTCAGGGGGTGTCATGGCTATCTCCGTAACGTGTCCACCCTGTCCCATGGCGTCACTTTCCAGCTCGATTTCCACCAATGGGGTGGCCGAATCGGAAGAAGCGTATTTCCTTTCGTAGACTCTCGTGGCACTTCTCGTTCTACCAAAAGAATTACGCCTTCGACCGGCGCGGCCGCCATGTTTATTTACGGTGGCGCATTCGTCACTCAACGATCTTCAACATAATTGTAGGTGAAACAAGTGTAATTCAGATGTAAAATACTTTCACCTGATAGATACTACTACAAAGTATCATCAAGTCACCTTACTTCAACAACCAGGTGAAATAATACAAAATTCGCACTTCAACCAAAAACAGCATCCAGCGACAGTTCCCCGTGGCCAAAATCCAAACATTGCCTTATATGGACATGGGCGTCGCTCGGTTGCATGCCTCGCTTTGACATCGTCTAGCGGCTGACCCTTGCAATTTAGGAGAAAATGTCCCAAAAGCGAGCGGTAGAGGACGTTTCAATCTATCATTTAGTGCTCAATTAATTAATCCCTCTAGCACCTAAGGTATGCAAATGGTAGAACGTGAAAGTAGGCCGATTTAACACTATTTGAATAGGGAGCGTGTGACGTCACGTGCCCGTGACGTCACTCATTTCGCTGCCTACCCCGGACGGGTCTACCTAGTCTCTATGGCCTTGATTATAGTTCACAAAGACAGACAGACAGCCGGCATCAGTCCATCCCCAATTCGGGCTGTCACCATGGGTGGAGCTTTTCAGACAAAGTCGGTGGGGCAAAATATCACATTGCCTGGTTGTTTTGCATGGTTGAAGTGAAAAATTGTCATTTTAACGCCAGGAAACGTTCAAATCTGACAAAAGTTGGTGGGGCAGTGGCTTCACCATTTGAATAGTGGCTGTCACACGCAAGCAAAAGCCTTCATCGACCCGTGTCTCCCTGAATACTCATCCAACGATATCTGGTCTCTTGTCAGCAAAACAGTCCCACCCTTAAAATCCCTTTATCCTGCTTTGTCCTGCCCTTATTCTGCTGTCAGAAACCACTAACCTGTTTCAACAGAGTACTTATATCAATGATTAGGTTCAAGTTTGGCGACTGCCACATAGCGACGTAACGCCTGGTTCAAACTAGAACAAACTGACTATGCTACCATATCAGCTATTTCTGGTATGCTTTTTGGAATAATTCTGATCATAATCTACCAGTAAGGCGCCGTAGTTAGCGATGAACGAGCGAGCGCGAAGGAAATCTATGGTGAATTTCAACCTGATCAGGCAATTAGTGTCATAGTATTAGTGAGATACAACAAACGGTGAGCACGTGCGCACGTGCAGTGGCACCCCATCCCTGACTTTTGGGAAAGCGGCGTCGAAGTGGTCGCTAACCACACACCAAATTTGAACAGAATCGGCGCAGCCGTTCCCGAGATATATAATAGGGGTGTGCACGTGCGTACGTGCAGAAGCACCCTGCCACTGACTTGTGGGAAAGTGGCGGCTGAGGGGTCCCTAACCACACACCAAATTTGAACACAATCGGCTCAGCCGTTGCGGAGTTATTGCGAGGGAAACCTTCCAACACCCCTCACGCAGCACGCGCCACGCGCAGTGGTAGTCACCCACGTGAGTCGGCACTGGTCTCAAACAGGGTAGGTTGGATGGGGCTGCTCAGCAAAGAAGCCCGCTTGTCAATGGGACGTGCGGTTGCAGAAATATTATATTCTCAATAGCGTCGCCACGGGTCGGGCCGGGCCGGGCCGCTCATATTAAGATTTTTCCTTATAATGATATGCCAGTAAAGCGCCGTAGTTGGCGATGAATGAGCGAGCGCAAAGGAAATGTATGGGGAATTTCAACTTGATCGGGCAAGTAGTTTCTGAGATACAAAAAAGGTGCGCATGTGCAGAGGCACCCACCTTTGACTCTTGGAAAAGTGGGGGCTGAGAGGTCCCTAACCGCACACCAAATTTGAACACAATCGGCTCGGCCGTTCCAGAGATATAGAATAGGGGTGCGCACGTGCAAAGCCACCCCACCCCTGACTTGTGGAAAGGCGGTGACTGAGAGGTCCCTAACCATGCACCAAATTCGAACACAATCGGCTCAGCCGTTCCTGAGATACAGAATAGGGGTGCGCACGTGTAGACACCCCCCCCCCCCCCTGACTTGTGGGAAACTGGCGGATGAGAGGTCCCTAACCTCACACCAAATTTGAACACAATCGGCTCAGCCGTTCCTGAAATATGGAATAGGGGTGTGCACGTGCAGAGGCACCGCACCCCTGACTTGTGGAAAATTGGCGGCTGAGGGGTCCCTAACCGCACACCAAATTTGCACACAATCGGCTCAGCCTTTGCAAAGTTTTTGCGAGAAAACGCTATTCAACACCCCTCACGCGGCACGCGCCACGCGCAGTGGTAGGCACCCACATGAGTCGGCACTGGTCTCAAACAGGGTAGGTTGGATGGGGCTGCTCTGCAAAGAAGTCAGCTTGTCAATCGGACATGTGGTTGCAGATATATGAGCTCAAAAGCGTCGCCACCGGTCGGGCCGGGCCGCTCATAATCATATTTTTCCCATATACCAGTAGAGCCGTAGTCGGCGTTGAACGAGCGAGCGCGAACGAAATGTATGGTGAATTTTAACTCAATGGGCAAGTAGTTTCTGAGATACAAAAAAAAACAGGTGAGCACGTGCACACGTGCAGAGGCGGCCCACCCCTAACTTGTGGGAAAGTGGCGGCTGAGAGGTCCCTAACCACACACCAAATTAGAGCACAATCGGCTCAGCCGTTCCTGGGATATAGAATAGGAGTATGCACGTGCGCACGTGCGGTCATCCCACCCCTGACTTGTGGGAAAAGTGGCGGCTGACGGGTCCCTAACAACACTTCAAATTCGAACACAATCGGCTCAGCCGTTCCTGATATAGAATAGGGGTGTGGACGCGGGCACGTGCAGAGGCGCCCCACCCCTGACTTGTGGAAAGGCAACGGCTGAGAGGTCCCTAACCACACACCAAATTTAAACACAATCGGTTCAGCCGTTCCTGAGATATATAATAGGGGTGTGCACGTGCGCACGTGCAGAGGAACCCCACCCCTGACATGTGTACAATTGGCGGCTGAGGGGTCCCTCACCACACACCAAATTTGCACACAATCGGCTCAGCCGCTGCAGAGTTTTTGCGAGGAAACACCCCTCACGCGGCACGCGCCACGCGCAGAGGTAGTCACCCACATGAGTCGGCACTGGTCTCTAACAGGGTAGGTTGGATGGGGCTGCTCAGCAAAGCAGTCTGCTTGTCAATCGGACGTGCGGTTGCAGAGATATGAGCTTTTCAAAAGCGTCGCCACGGGTCGGGCCGGGCCGGACCGCTCATAATCAGATTTTACCCATACACCACGTAAGAACGAGCGAGCGCTTCGCGCTCGGTCGTGACTACGGAAGGACTAAATAATTTCAAATATATAGTCGAATATGGTAATCGAAGGCTCATGTATTTACATTCAGTGATATTGTACAAGAAGACAGCGGTAACACGCAATAATACTCAGGTAAAGACGAAAGACAAAGAAAAAACGTAAAACGGGACAACCTAGTGTTGGGGCGCCGAGTCCGGCCTCTGACCCTGGCGCTGCCCAGACTGCGCTTTTCGAGCGGCGTGGGCACTGCTGCCGGCAGGCCGGGAGCAGGTAGCGCGCCAGATCCGGGTCTGCCAGTGGATCGCGTGGATCCAGGAGTTGAAGGACGGCTCCACTCATCGCTGCGGGGTGCCTCGCTGCTCCCGCTGACATTTCGGCGAACATCACCCTGTAGGCGGATAGCGGATCTCTGCGCGGCCCTGAGCTAGTGTTGGGCGGGGCTTCAGTCGGTGTTTCCCAAGATCTAGAAAAAAGTATATAGAACAACAGGTTGTATCGTTCCTACGTCATTATTTCCTCACTAGATTCTAGGTTTTATACCACATGTTTTTAGTAAACTCCCAGTGCTTCAAATTGTATCAATTCTATCCTTACAAAAACAAACAAATGCTGGCGTACTGAAATCAAAGAGTGAAATAATACAAAACTAAATTTCCATTTGATTTGAATTGTTGAAAAATAGTGAGGCAGACATTGAATATTTCAAACATTTTAGTTCATACTAAAAAAAACATTTGCCAGATGGATTAGTTCAGTCGCGGTGGTTGTCTTGGTAACAAAAACCCGCATGGCACCTCCGCTTCCGCGGGTGCGCTGATTGACGGATTGACACACCGTCAATAAAGGCGAAATCTGATGCTTATTACAGTCAGATAAGCTGAAAGTGACCCCTATGTAAGCCCTATGTAGGGTGCAGGGTTCCATAAAACAAAGGCGTGCAGGGTTCCATAAAACAATTTCTTGGGCAAAAAATTGACTCAATTTTGCCAAAACGACCCCAGATATGAATAGGCAAAGCCTTTGGCATCACAGTTATGTACGATCTGCTAAATGAACTACTTTAGAAATGCTTGAAATTGCGACCCGAATACCATCCGTTTTCCCGTAACCCTCTCCTTGTGCTGGTATATGATCATGCCAGTAAAGAATCTCCCGACTCGCTGTCCCCATTGTTTCCCTCCCTGCCTGTCATTGGTTGGCTCTGGTGTGACGTCATCCACACACTGACCAATCATTTATTTATTTATTTATTGCACTTCAGCAGGTTCATCCACACGATTGAGGTTATTAGTGAACCATTGTCATACAAAGTTAATATCACATGTCAGTCATATGATGATACAGCCTAACTATACTTACATTCGCTGCACAAGCTTACGAGCATGGGACTTAAAACTATACATAGTCTTCTCACTCAATCCGTTGCGCATCGCTACAGAGTTGTACAGCTTCAATGCGCGATATGCAAAGCAGCGCTTACCATGGCTGTTCTTTGGCCGTGCAATTGATAAGTGAGAAGACTGGCGAGTTGAGCGCGCTACAGCTTCATGGTTGTACGAGAGTTGACATCGCAGTGACAGAGGTCTACAGGTAGTCACAATTTGGTGGATCAGATTCAGATCGAAATATGCTACGAGCTGTGGTACATTAACCCGCGCGGCGCTGGGGGGGGGGTACATTTTACCCCCCCCCCCTCCCGGATTTTCTCCATAACTTGAAAACTATGACAGATATCGAAGTGAAACTTGTGGTACCATATGGTGCATCAATTATACATCTTGTGTTATAATTTTGTTGAAATTCGTGAAAATTTTGAGGAGATAATGACGTTTTAGTGACGTCATGTCATGTCATGTCATTTTTGGTGAAAAAAACGTTAAAGGGAATAGGTCACCTTGAAAAATGTCTTAAAAATTGGCTATACGAGGTATGTTGAGCTGAAAATCACGAATATGACATTTGTTTGGACGATAGATGGATAAGCGTTGAGAAATGGACATGTTTATCTTTTCCCCTTCATGGCCATAAAAAAAAACTTCAGGACAATGTATGACGTCATGCATATGGTAGCTTGGATATGGAAGCAATTGCATACAACAACGGCGTACTTGTAACCAAAATATGACGCGTTACCAGAGACAATAGTGGAGACGTCAATACAAAATAAAACAGAACAAAACAAAACGTTATACTCTACAACTGTTTGCTCTGAACTATTTATTCGCATTTGTAGGTACATACTGGATAACTAGATGTCTCATATACCACACAACAAAATTTGGTATCTTCAACTCTGCCTGGACCAGTTACCGGTTATCAATTATCCTAAAGTGAAGCAATGTTTTGTGAGTCTTACGGTATGAGTGGATAGGATGAGGTTGCTTGATCAGTCTGTAGCAGTCTTGACAAGGCCTGCCTGTACATGGTTTCCTTTTTATTATTATCATGTGAAGCATACTAATAATGTACTCAAGAATCAGCTATACCTATGTATCCTTCCTTGTCATACCTGGTTCTTTCACCAAAATGGCCCTTACACAGTTTACATTAAATGTGTACCCATCACAGCTGAGCGTATACAATACATGCAGTAAAGCACCAGAGCTTTGGTGTGTTGATATCAATAATGAGATAGCATGAAATGTCTGCTAGAAGGAGCCCTAACCCAACAACAACTGCTAGAAAGCTGTGACAAAATATTATATCCTTACATGTATCCTTACATGGATGTAACTTAGGTACATGCATAGGCGTAGGAGCCAGGGGGGGCAGCCGCCCCCCCCCCCCCCCCCCCAACATTTGTGATTTTAACATTACGCCTATGGGCGTTGCATGGAAAGAATCAACTTCAGAATGCCTCCTGCCCCCCCCCCCCCCCCCCCCCCCCAACTTGAACATAGTTCCTACGCCCCTGGGTACATGTTAGTGTGGATGTTTTTTTAATCTTATTTCTTGCATGCAAATTTGCACTTTAAATTTTGGTAATTTGTCCAACTGATTATCAATGTTTCCTGATATGATATTCCTGATATTTATGTAACTCATCTATTATGTTTCATTATGATTTCTATTATCAAAGATTTACCATTTCGCTTCATCAACGAGCTTAGCATGCCAGCTCGTAATTGTTACTATGACTGATGTGTGCAATGTTTTTGTTTTGTTTTTCTGCCAGCATTTGTTGTTCATGATCACACAGTGATTTTGAGCCTAGCCCCGGATGCAGGAGCCTGAAGCAGTCTCATTATATGTGCTCATGGACAAGATGTGTTGCCATCACAATTCACAAAGTATGTGAAGTTTGCAA